>JAPYYA010003896.1:0-12359 GCA_028533165.1 Leontopithecus rosalia | reverse complement strand
TACTTGGTGTGCCCCTATTTCAACATGTGCACATAGCTTACATAGTGGGCAAATATCTGTACACCTGTACATGTGGTATTGTCGTGATAAATATAAACGTATATAATATGTGCATGATACATACGTACTTAATACGTATGTACCGTGTACAATATATGCTTTTTTCCCGATACCATGTAATATATACATATATTATTGTGATGATACATATGTTATCACTGATATTTGAAGAAAGGTGCATAGTGTACACATTATGTACCTATGCCTGTGAACACATTATAAAATTATAAACGTACGTATAAAATGGATTACGTTTATTTTCTCTACTTGTGTATTGCATACACATATATACAGCAAAGCAAATGTCCAGATTGTATCTATTTTATACATTTATTGTAATATACCCGTAAATGTACACATTATGAGTACATTCGGGAATATTGCTTTCAACATATCAGACAGAAATTACTGCAGGTACCATAGTGCGTGCACACCGATGTGTGTACATATTTTAAACATGTATGTATTGTGCATCCTATGGATTCGTGTAGAGCTGGTACCTATCTACAGTCTATGTAGGTATGTGTACCCAGCATACATATGTACATAAGGTGCACACATATGACACGTGCACATATTGTACATCTGTACATAATGGGTACATGATACACATGTGAACATATGGTAATATCACAATAAATGTAAGTGTATATCATGTGTGCAATATGTACCTTTATACTTCTATTATCTATTAAATGCATATTATGATCATACAGTTGTGATTATGACATCATTGTGATATCACAATAAATGTACATGTTGAACACATGAGGTATATACCTGCTGTGTCCATGATATGTACATATAAATGTACATGTAAAGGTTATGTGCCTTTATCATTCACAGGTATTGTTTACACATATGTTCATCACAGTCAACGTACCTAAGGTACATACTCTGTACATTGTAGTTTCCCAGTATGTGTACAACTTATGAGTATATTCTGAGATATGATTTTATGTATATTACATAAAAATTACTTCCAAGGTCACAGTGGGTATACACAAACCCATGTCCATTTTGTGATATTATCCATCATATTTTAAGTAGGTATTCCTCTCACTGTGAAAGCAAGTGTACACTTTTTGATTGTTCCAGTATCACAAACAAAGTGCAACGCTTCTGTGATGTACATCCAAATATCCTGGGAAAAAGTATGATTATACACTGACTATCGAAGGATGTGTACACCATTATCATAGTATTGTTACTGATATCTAAAAACAGAAAGGTTATTCCTTCAAATATCTCAGAAAGTGCACAACCACAAATAATACCATTCCTAATAACTAAGGGATCACAGAGGACATTACTCACAATGTGACTGAAACTGTACCCCGGTCCTGAAATATTGTTTCTAATATTCAGAGAAGAAGGGGAGAATGTTGCTGCCCATAGGGAAATACTCTCAATACATCAAGAGGTGTCCACCATGCTGTGATATGGTCACTAAAGTAAAAAACACAACAAGGAAATTGAATTAAACATTGCCAGGGCAGAAACAACCCTCTGCCTTCCTTTCTAATGTCAATGGCGTTGAAGATCACATTTTTGTCAATATGGCAGAGGTGTTTCTGCAGCTATTGCATAATATATAAAAAATCAGAATTACATTATCATTTCCGTCTGATATGGTTTCCAGTATTATGTTCCACGTCATTTTCAAGAGAGACGTGTCCCAATAGCTGTGGGTATGGCGCCCTATCCAGTGGGTCCCTAAGCAGCCAGGGTGGGCCTGGGAGCTGCTACAGGCCCTCTGGTGGCGGCTGTCCCGATATCGTACCGTTCATAGGTACTTTGATTGCACGTCTTTCAACATGTGCACATAGCTTACATAGTGGGCAAATATCTGTACACGTGTACTTATGGTATTATCGTGATAAATATAAACGTACATAATATGTGCGTGAAACATACGTACTTAATACATACTTACCGTGTACAATATATGCTTTTTGGGAATAAAACGTGACATACACATATATTATTGTGATGATATGTATGTTATCACCGATATTTGAAGAAATGTGCATAGTGTACATATTATGTACCTATGCCTGTGTACACATTATCGAATTGTCAAAGTACATATAAAAAAATTACGTATATATTTTCTACATGTTTATTGTGTACACATATGTATAGCACAGCAAAGGTCCAGATTGTACCTATTTTATACATTTATTGTAAATACCAATAAATGTACACATTATGAGTACATTCGGGAATATTGCTTTCAACATATCAAACAGAAATTCCTGTGGTTACCAAAGTGCGTGTACACTGGTGTACATAGTTTAAACATGTACATACTGTGCATATGATGGATTCGTGTACAGCAGGTAGCTATCTAATGTCCATGTACGTACGTGTGCAGAGCGTTCATATGTACATACGGTGCACACATATGTACATGTGCACATATTGTACATCTGTACACAACAGGTGCATGATGTACATGTGTAATATGGACAGGATTTACATGTGAACATATCGTAATATCACAATAAATGTAATTGTACATCATGTGTGCAATATATACCTTTATATATCTATTAACTATTGCATGCCTATTGTGATGTTACAGTTGTGATGACATCATTGTGATATCACAATTAATGTACGTGTTGAACACATGACGTACATACGTATTGTGTTCACGTTATGTACAGATAAATGTACATATAATACAGATTATGTACCTTTATTGTACCTCGGTATTATATACATATATTTACATATGTACATACGGCAATGTACATATGGTACATACTCTGTACATTGTAATATACCATTAAGTGTACAGCTTTTGAGTATATTCTGGGATATGATTTAAAGTATATTACATAAAAATTACTTCCAATGTCAAAGTGGGTACGCGCCCACGTGTGTCCATTTAGTGATATTATCCATCATATTTTAAATAGGTATTCCTCTCATTGTGAAAGCAAGTGTACACTCTGTGATTGTTCCAGTGTCACAGACAACGTGCACCGCTTCTGTGATGAAATTCTTAATATCCTGGAGCAGAGGATGATTATACCCTGATTATCACATAACCTGTACATCACCACCGTCGTAATGTTTCTAATATCCAAAACAAAGGCGATGTTATTCCAAATATCTCAGAAGGCACACAACCCCATGTGATACTGTTCCTAATAACTAAGGGATCACAGAGGACATTACTCACGATGTGACTGGAACTGTATACCAGTCCTGAGATATTGTTTCTAATATTCAGAGAAGGAGGGGAGAATGTTGCTTCCCAAAGGAAAATACTCTCAATAATGCAAGAGGTTTCCACTATGCTGTGATATGATCACTAATGTAAAGGAGAAATCAAGTAAATTGAATTAAACATTGCGAGTGGTGAAAGCCCCCTATGCTTTCCATTTTAATGGCAATGGGAAAGAGGATGACATTTTTGTCGATATGGCAGAGGTGTAACTGGAGCTATTGCCTAATATTTAAAAAACCAGAATAACGTTATCCCATGGATATTAGGCACAGTATCACGTGGGGTTGTGAGCTTACTGAGATATTCTAAGCAATATCCTTTCAGTTTTTGGATTTCAGAAACACTACTCTGGTGGTGGTGTACACTTCCTGCGATATTCATGGTATAATCATCCTCACAGAAGCATTGTGTGTACATGTTATACATAATGTGCACAACATTTACATTTATTGTGATATTACAGTGATGTCATAATCACAACAGCGTCCTCACAATATGCATGTACAAGAAAATAGAAATACAAAGACACATATTGCACACATAATGTACATTTAAATTTGTTATATTACGATATGTACACATGTACATCATGTACCTGTTATGTTCAGATGTACAATATGTGCACATGTACATATGCATGCACAGTATATACATATGTAGGCTTTCTAAAGGTATGTACATGGACTGTAGATATGTACCTGCTGTACAGGAATCCATAATAAGCCCAATATGAACATGTTTAAACTATGTACACACATCGCTGTACACCCAATTTGGTATCCGCGGTTATTTCTATTAAATATGTTGAAAGTAATATTCCCGAATGGACTCATAATGTGTACGTTTATTGGTGTATTACAATACAAGTATAAAATGGGGACAATCTCTTCATTTAGTCTGCTCTTCAAATGTGTACAAAATACATATGTGGAAAAAATATACGTAATCCATTTTATATGTACGTTTGTATTTCTATAATGTGTAGAAAGCATAGGTACATGTGTATAGTATGCACATTTCTTCAAGTATCAGTGATAACATATATATAATCACAATAATATATGTATATATCATGGGATATTCAAAAAAAGCATATATTGTACACGGAACGTACATATTAATTATGTATGTATTGTGCACATATTACATACGTATATATTTATTGAGATAATACCGTATGTACACGTGTAAAGATATTTACCCACTATGTAAGCTATGTGCACATGTTGAAATAGGTTCAAACCAAGTACCTATGCACAGCACGCTATCCCCACAGCCCCCAAAAGAGGGCCTGTAGCAGCTCCCAGGCCATTTCGTCTCCTTAGGGACCCTCTGGCTAGGGCACTCTGACCACAGCTGCTGGGATCCGGCTAACTTTAAAATGACGTGTATTATGATACTCTCAACAATATCATATGGAAACGATAACGTAATTCTGATGTTTTATATATTAGGCAATTCCTCCAGTTACACCTCTGCCATATCGACAAAAATGTCATCCTGATCCCCATTGACATTTGAATGGAAAGCGTAGGGGTGTTTTGCCACTCACAATGTTTAATTCAATTTACTTGTTTTCTCGATTACCTTAGTGACCATATCAGAGCATGGTGAAAACCTCAAGCCGTATTAAGAGTATTTCACAATGTGCAGCAACATTCTCTGCTCTTTCTCTGAATATTAGAAACGGTATCACAGGACCGGCGTACACTTCCAGTCACATCGTGAGTAATGTATCTGTGATGCCTTAGTTATTTGGAACAGTACCATGGGGTGTTGTGCTCTTTCTGAGAAATTCGAAGTAATATGCTTTCCGTTTTTGGATTTAAGAAACAATACTACGGTGGTGATGTACACTTCCTGCGATATTCAGGGTATAATCATCCCTTTCTCCAGGATATTAGGATCTACATCACAGAAGCATTGAACTTTGTCTGTGATATTGTTACAATCACAGATTGTACACTTGCTTTCACAGAAAGAGGAATACATGCTTAAATTATGATGGATAATATCCCAAAATGTACACACGTGGGTATATACCCCCTTTGATGTTGGAAGTAATTTTTATGTAATATACTAAAAACCATATCCCAGAATGTACTCATAAGCTGTACAATTTTTGGGATATTACAATAAACAGATTAGCTACCATATGTACGTTGACTGTGAGGTACCTATGTGTACACAACACCGATGTACGACAAATGTACATAACCTGTACAATTTGTAAACTTATATGTACATAACGTATAAGCAATAGGTATGTACCAAATGTGTACAACATGTACATTTATTGTGATATCACAATGGTGTCATAATCACAAGAGTGTCATCACAATACGCATGTAATAATAGAAATATAAAGGTCTATATTTCACACATAATGTACATTTACATTTATTGTGATATTATGAGAGGTACACATGTACATCCTTTACCCATTATGTACAGATGTACAATATGTGCACGTGTATAAGTGGGTGCACACTATGTACATATGTACACTGTGTACACGTATGTACATAGACTGTGGATATGTACCTGTTGTACACAAATCCATAATATGCACCATATGTACATGTTTAAACTAAGTACACACATCAGTGTACACCCACATTGGAACCCGCAGAAATTTCTATTAAATATGTTGAAAGTAACATTCCCAAATAAACTCATAATGTTTACATTTATTGGAGTATTACAATAAATGTATAAAATTCAGACAGTCTGTATATTGCTGTGCTGTATATATGTATACACAATACACATTTAGAAAAAATATACGTAATCTGTTTTCTACGTACGTTTATATTTCTATTATGTGTAAACAAACATGGGTACATAATGTGTACACTATGCATATTTCTTCAAATATCAGTGATAACATAATTAATCACAATAATATATGTATATATCATGTGATATCACGAAAAAGCATATATTGTACGTGGTACATACGTATTAAATATATATGTATCGTGCACATATTATGTACATTTATATTTATCACGATAATACCATAAGTACACGTGTACAGATATTTGCCCACTATGTAAGCTATGTGCACATGTTGAAAGAGGTGCAAACCTAGTACCTATGCACGGCACGCTATCCCCAGAGCCGCCACAAGAGGGCCCGTAACAGCCCCTAGGCCCTCCCCGGATGCTTAGGGACCCTGTGGCTAGGAGGCTGTGCCCACAGCTGCTGGGTCCCGGCTATCTTGGAAATGTCGTGTAGTATGATACTGTCAACTGTAACATATGGAAATAATAAAGTTATTCTTGTTTTTTATATATTAGGTAATAGCTCCAGTTACACAGCTGCCATACTGATAAAAATGTCATCCTCACCCTTATTGACATTTCAAAGGATAGCATAGGGAATTTCACCTCTCACAATGTTTCATTCAGTATACTTGTTTTCTCGTTTACATTAGTGACCGTATAAGAGCATGGTGGACACCTCTTGCTGGATTCAGAATATTTCCCTATGGGCAGCAACATTCTCCTCTCCTTCTCTGAATATTAGAAACAATATCACAGGACCAGCGTACAGTTCCAGTCACATCTTGAGTAATATCCTCTGTGATCCCCTAGCTATTAGGAACAGTATCACGTGGGGTTGTGTGCTTTCTGAGATATTGGCAGTAATATCCAATCCATTTTGGGATATTAGAAACAATACTACGCTGGTGCTGTACACTTCCTGCGATATTCAGGGTATAACCATCCTCTGTCCCCAGGATATGATGAAATGCAAAAATTTTAAGTATGTATTTACCGAATTTTGACAAAAGTATACATATGTGTAACCCAAAACTCTATCAAATGAAGAATATTACTATACCCCTGATATGGTTTGGCTGTGTCCTCACCCAAATCTCTTCTTGAATTGTAGCTCCCAGAATTCCCACGTGTTGTGGGAGGGACCTGGTAGGAGATAATTAAATCATGGTGTCAGTTTCCCCCATGCTGTTCTTGTGATAGTGAATAAGTCTTAGAAGAGCTGATAATTTTATATGAGGAAAGCCCTTTTGCTTCTCATTTCTCTCTTGTCTGCCACCACGTAAGATGTCCCTTTTACTTTCTGCCATGATTATGAGGCCTCCCCAGCCAGGTGCAACTGTGATTCCATTAAACCTTTTTTTAAATAAAGTACCCAGTATCAGGTATGTCTTTATCAGCAGGGGGAAAAAAGACTAATACCATCCCAGAAAGTCTCCTCATGACCTGTCTCAGTCTCCAGCTCTGTACCCTTGGAATTTTTCCATTGCAAACTAAGTTTGCCAACTTTAGAAATTCCACGTCAATTGAATCATTTTGTGATAACCCTATAAATAAGTCTTTCTTTAGTCCACAAAATGATTTTTATATTTGTCAATCAGGATTCACATATCAGTAACACTTTCATTTTTATTGCTGTGTAGTATTTCATGGTATGAATTAACATAGTTTGCTACCTGATTCTCTAGTTGTGGTTACCAGAAGTATTTTCCAAATTTGATTATTATGAATAAAGCTATTGTGTTCTTCTGTATTTTTATTAACATGTATTTTCACTAATTGGGGTAAATTCCTAACTCAGAAATTTATTATAGATGAGATGTATATTCGTTCTATAAGGAAATTCCAGAAATTTGACAAAGTAGTTGTACTGTTTTATAGTCCCATTAGCAATAGTTATGGTTGTGCTGTATTCTTGCCAACATTTGGTATTTAGTCTTTCCAAACCTAGTTATTTTGTGGGGTGTGTAGTGGTATCTCACTGTGGTTTTGATCTGCATTTCCTTGATGGTTTTTCATTTTAATCATTTTGTTCCACTTGTATATTATCTTTGCAAAGTGGCTCCTCAAATATTTTCCCCTTCTAAAGGGTGATTGTTTTCTTTTCTTTTTTAGTTGCTCTGTCATCCAGACTGAAATGCAATGGTGCAGTCTTGGCTAACTACACCCTCTGCTTCCTGGGCTAAAGCGATCCTCCCACCTCAGGCTCTCAATTTGCTGATACCAGGCTAACATTTTGTATTTTTATTAGCCACCATAAAAGGCTAATTTTTTTGTATTTATACTAGTGTCAGGGTCTCACCATGTTGCCCAGACTAGTCTCAAACTCCTGGCCTTAAGCGATTCACCCTTCTCAGCCTCCCAAAATGCTGGCATTACAGGTGTGAGCCACTGTGCCCAGCCTTATTTTCAGATTATAAAACTGGTTTATATATTCTGGAAATCAGGCTTTTTTCTGAAAATATATTTATAAACAATTTCTGTCAGATTGTGGCTTGCATATTCATTTGTTTAATGTATCTTTTAATTTTTCCAGACACTTTTTCTGCAAAATTTGTGTCAGCTTTTTGTTGTATTTTTCAGAGAATTTATTCATTTCATCTAGGTTTCAGACTTTGTCACCATGACGTTGTTTATGATAGTCTCATATTATCCTTTTTGCGTCTGCGGGATCTGTAGTGCTAATTTTACTTCTCTTTCACTTCTGATATTGATACTGACCATTTGTGTTTTCTCTCTTTTTTTCATGATCACAGTAGCTTAAGGTTTACTAGTGTTGATATTTTAAAACAGCCAGCTTCTTTGCTTTGTTAGTCTTCTTTATTATTTTGTCTGTCTTCAATTTGGTTTATCTCTGCGCTTTTATCTTTTCTGTTTCCTTCTTACTACTTCTTTGGAGTTTTCTATGCTGCGTGTGTGTGTGTTTTCCATCTTATTTAGGTGAACATTTACGTCATTGATTTTAGACCTTTCTCTTTATTTTCTACTGCAGTGTAAGCATGTACAGCTATACGTCCCTCTGGGAACTCCCATAACTGTAATTCATAAGTGTTGACATGTTCTATTTTGATTATCTCTTGGAATAAAATATTTTATATTCTACCTTTTAAATTCGTCTTGGACTTCTGGATTATATTTAATCTCCAAGTACTTGGAGCTTTTCTAGTTCTCTTATTGTCAATTTCTGTTTTAATCCTATTGTGGCCAGGTAATATACACTGCATGAATTCAATTTGATTTAATCTGTTCACTCTTGTTTGACGACGTAGTATGTGACCTATCCTAGTGGACACTACATGTACTTGAAACATACACTATTCTGTGGTTATTGGGTGTCATCTTCCATAGGTTTGTTTAAATCAGTGGAGAGTGTTGTTCAGGTCATCTGCATTTTGACTAAGATATTGTCTAGTTTATCTATCAATAGCTTTGGAGATGGGTATTAAAATCACCAATACAATTTGGGGATTGTTTATTCCTTTAGTTCAATTTGGTTTTGTGCAAATTGATGCACAAATTATTTTAACACATTTTTTGATGAAATGACTCTTCTGTAAACATGAAATATTTCTCTTTATCTTTGGAAATACTGTTTTGACTTTAGCATATTTTATTTGGTATTAATATAGCTTCTTCACACTTCCAATACTAACTTTTGGCATAGTATATCTTTTTAAATGTACTTATTTAGGGTCAGGTACAGTGGCTCACACCTGCAATCCCAGCACTTTGGGAGGCTGAGGTGGGTAGATCACTGGAAGTCAGGAGTTTATGACCAGCCAGTCCAATGCAGTGAAACCCCATCTTTACTGAAATGAGGTTTAGTAGCTAGGCATGGTGGCATGTTTCTGTAATCCTGGCTACATGAAAGGCTGCGGCAGGAGATTTGCTTGAACCCGGTAGGCAGAGTTTACAGTGAGCAGAGATTGCACCACTGTACTCCAACTTGGGAGATAGAGTAAGACACTGTCTAAAAAAAATCAAGTGAACTTATTTAGACCTACGTATATTTGTCTTTTTTTTCTATTCAAAGTATGTATCTCACATACACCACTGGGTCTTTGGGGTTTTTTAAATCAATTCTGGCGATCTCTGCACTTGAATTGGAGTATTTGGTATGATTCATTTAATATTATTAAATATAGATTTATTAGTGGCTGAATAATGTAATTGGATTCAAGTTTACAATTTAATAATTTGTTTTATTATTTTTTTGTTTTTGTTTACATCCCCTTCCCCACTTTTTGTCCTGTCCCTTTTC
The DNA here is from genome assembly GCA_028533165.1 of Leontopithecus rosalia. NCBI lineage: Eukaryota > Metazoa > Chordata > Mammalia > Primates > Cebidae > Leontopithecus > Leontopithecus rosalia. The sequence goes on along the minus strand of JAPYYA010003896.1, from coordinate 2,011 downwards.
TCCTGATATTTTTTGGACTTTAAATACTTTTAGAATTTCATTTTAAAGTATCCATTGACTTATTAGATGTACTGGTTGAATATCCCTTATCTGAATTCCTTGGGACTAGAAGTGTTTTGGATTTTAAATTTTTTTCATATTTTGGAATATTTACATATACATAAAGAGGTCTCTTAAACATATAACTGAAACCTAAACACAAAATTCGTCTATGTTTATGTACACATCATACACATAGGGCAAATGAAATTTTACGTATTAACAATTTTGTGCATCAATCAAAGTTTGTATACATTGAGCCATCAGAAAGCACACATGTCACTATCTCAGCCATCCATGTGGATAAATTTCAGATCTTGGAATATTTTGAATTTTGGGTTTTATGGTTCAGAGATGCTCAACCTATACTGGCTTTAGTTGTTGATGATTTCATGTGTTAAAATATGTAAGGAAGGGTGAAGCTCTAAGCTGAATGAGATTTTTGAATTTGAAAATTAAACTAAACAGGATTTTTTTTTAAGTTCCAGGATACAGGTGCAGACTATGTAAGTTTGCTACATAGGTATATGTGTACCATGGTGCTCTGCTGCACCTATCAACCCTTCATCTAGGTTTTAAGCCCCACATGAAGAAACTATTTGTACTAATTGTCTCCCCTTTCACTATCCCCCGACCCCCAGCTGGCCCCAGTGTGTTTTATTTCCTCCCTCTGTCCATGTGTTCTCATTGTTCAACTCCCATCTATGAGTGCGAACATATGGTGCTTAGTTAGCTGCTCCTGTGTTAAACTAGTCAGGATTTCTCAGTAGCTTAAATTGCTCAGTGAAATGGAAAATATCAAAGATTCTACCCAACAGATGGTTAAGAATGAATCCACGTAGCAACTTTAAGAAGTAAAGAAAAAAAAAACAAACCATATCTGCTTGCTCCCTGCTGCAGCCAGTGCATTCAACCTTTTCTACTGTCCTTTTTATTATTTTGTTCATTGTTATTACAGTCATTATTATTTTTTCCAGGATGAAAAAATAAAAGTGGTGGGACTGATAGTGAGGAAACAAAGACTTACAGCTGCCCCTATGCCTGTGTTTAACTTTTGAGAAATATAGTCCACATGATGATTTCCACACAGGGCTAGGAGGGCTTCTGCCTCTGTTATTATTCCTGTTATGGTCTGAACAAAAAATAAATTTTTCTCTCCATGGAAACCTGTTAGAGATATTAGACAACTATGTCATCTGTAGACCAAATCGTAATACGGGTGGAAATATTGTTTCATTTCTCTTTTTTTGCAGTATTTTTTTTCTAAGAGCTGAGATATTAGGAGAAAGAAGGAAAAAACTATTGACATGTGAAACAGCTGGCTGAATATCAAAAACATTCTTGACTGAAAGAAACCTTAAATATGGAGCGATCAGAATATAATTACATTTCTATCAAACTCTAAAATCTGTGCTGAAAAAATATCCAAGGGTATATTGGGGTTGGGAACCGACTAAGAGGAGGAAAAACTGAACTTTCTAGTCTCTGCTGTGATCCAAAACCCATGCTATAGACTTTGTACACAGTATCTCATTTAATCCTTAAAATCACCTTAACAGGTCTTTACTGTCACTTCCCCCACTTCAAACAGAACATAAAGCTCAGAGAATCTAGGTACTGTCATCTATACCTACTTAGAAGTCACCAACTCCTAAAGTACTTTAAAATGTTTTAAATAAAAATTAATCAAGTAGGCAAAAATAGCATGTAAATAGCATTTCTACAAATATCTCCTAAGACGATTTTCACATGGATGTCCAAAGACATTTACAAGAATGTTTTCCACAACACTGCTTAAAATAATAAAAAACTAGAAGCAACCTAAATGTCAATTATTGGAAGAGTTAGATTAGTTCTCTTATTTCCATATTAGGCAATAGTGTGCTGATGTAGATATATAATATTAAATTTTTAAAATTACATTCACCTTCTCATGGATCTGAGGAGATATATTAGAGAATATTCATGCATT
>JAPYYA010003894.1:0-12360 GCA_028533165.1 Leontopithecus rosalia | reverse complement strand
GGGATGGCATGGGGAGAAATGCCAAATATGGGTGAGGGGGCAGAAGGCAGCAAAACACACTGCCACGTGTGTACCTATGAAACTATCTTGCATGTTCTGCACATGTACCACAAAACCTAAAATGCAATAAAAATTAAAAAAAAAAAAAGTATGATGTAACTACAGGCCGTCTACAAGGAACTCACTTCAAATATAATCATATGCATTTATATAACCATATATAAATACATATTATAAATACATATAATTATATAAATATATATGTTGTAGGTAAAAAGATAGAAATAGATGTGCCATGCAAACAATGATCCAAAGAAAACAGGAGTGGCTATTTTAACATAAGATACAAAACAAATTCTTATCATATGACCCAGAAATCATACATCTATGTATTTATGCCAAATAAATGAAAATTCATCTTTACATCAAAACCTGTACACCAATGGATGTGGTGATTCATGCCCGTAATTCCAGCACTCTTCTCTGTCCAGGCTGAGACAGAAGGATCACTTGAGCCCAGGAGTTTGAAACCAGCCTGGGCCACATGGTGAAACTCCATTTCTACAATTTTTTTTTTAAATTAGACAGACCTGGTGGCATGCACCTTTGGTTCCAGCTACTCAGGAGGCCAAGGCAAAAGGATCACTTGAGCCCAGGAGGCCGAGGCTGCAGTTAGCTGTATTAGTGCCACTGCACTCCAACCTGAGAGACAGAAGGAGACCCTGTCTCACACAAACAAACCTGCACACAATTGCTTATGGTAACTTTATTTGTAATAGTCGAAAAAATCTTGAAAACAGCCAAAACATCCTACAATAGGTGAATAGTTCAACAAATTACAGTAGATTCCTGCCATGAAATACAATTCAGGAATAAAAAAGAACAAACTACTGCTATGAGCAGCAACTTAAATAGATCTCAAGTTATTATGCCTATTGAAAAAAGTCAGGCTCAAACATTATATGATCCCATGTAGGTAAAATTCTTGAAATGACAAAATTATAGATCGGGACAACAAATTTGTGGCTGCCAAGGGTGAGGGATGGTGAGGAGGAGATGGATGTAAGATAAATGAGTAGAATGAAGAGATTTTTGTTGAAAGGGAACAGTTAGGTATTTTGATCATGGTGATAAATCTGAAAATGTGACAAAATAACAAGAAACTACATAATATATTATAGAATTTCAGTTTTCTGGTTTTTATTTTTGTACTTTAGTAACATAAGAGGTAATAATTGAGGGAGCTAAGTGAAGGATACACAAGTTTTCTTAGTGCTATCTTTGAAACATTATCTTAATTTATAATGTATTCAAATTAAATAATTAAACAAAGCCAAAACTAAAACTAACTTAAAAAAGAGGCAAAGATACCAGAAACAAGAAATCAAGCACTAGAGAGAGAAAGATAAATTTCCAAAAAAAAATGTTTTCAACAGGCCTAAATATGAATAATGTGGATTATAATTTTGTTTTCAAATGACAAAACACTTTCTGGCCCAAAGAAAATATTCTTAAAACTATAAAAAAGTTTTTTTGATTTAAAAAATATATATTTTTTAAATAAAAACAAGAAGCTAAAAAAATATGTATTTTTTTTGAGGCGGAGTTTTGCTCACTACCCAGGCTGGAGTGCAATGGCACGATCTCGGCTCACCCCAACCTCCGCCTCCTGGGTTCAGGCAATTCTCCTGCCTCAGCCTCCTGAGTAGCTGGGATTACAGGCACATGCCACTGTGCCCAGCTAATTTATTGTATTTTTAGTAGAGACGGGGTTTCACCATGTTGACCAGGGTGGCCTCGATCTCTTGACCTCGTGATCCACCCGCCTTGGCCTCCCAAAGTGCTGGGATTACAGGCGTGAGCCACCGCACCCGGCCAGCTAAAAATATTTTATAGAAGTCTTTGAATTCATATTCTAATATGTCAATCTGCCAAAGACAGAAACATCTGCACGAGAATGTTTTCTTGAAACTAGTCATAATGCCATCTATTTTATCTGAAAAAATAAATATAAGTAGATGTCAAAAACCTCAAGGGTGTTACCACCAAGCCGAACATTTTATCCTCAAAGATATATTTTTATTTGGAACACTCTGATGAAAATCCATCTAGGTCAAATAAAAATGCAGAATTTACCATCAAAGAGTACACCTTCTGGTTCCTTCACACAGCATTTCCATTTATCTTATCATGATCATGTCCTAAATTTAGTTTCTTTCTACTCTATATCAGAGTAAATTTGATCACACTATATTTGATTCTATGTTGGGTTGATGTTAATCATTTTCAAAACCTTCATGAACAAGTGTCATTTTTTGCATCCAAACAGTCATTTAAGTTAACCTAGCTGATGCACAGCAGAAGTCAAATTGTCCTTGAACTAGGAAGATATATTACTGACTGTCCCTACTCTCACCCATCCCTTGCAGTCAATAGATGGTTTAAACTATATGTACAGCAGTAAAGATTAGTTACTCTGCTCCATTAAGAATAGTGGTTTTTAACTCTTACTATGTATCAGAATCACTCAGACCTCATCCCCAGAGATTATTTTTTTAGTAGCTTTATGGAGATATAAGTCACATACCACAGAATTCACCCATTTAAAGTATCCAATTCAATCAATTTTAGTTATTTAAAGTTCTGTGCAGTTATCACCACAATTACTTTTCATACATTTTTATCACTTAAAAAAAAAAACCGTCAACTGGCCATGGTGGTTCACGCTGGTAATCCCAGCACTTTGGGAGGCCAAAGCAGGCAGATCACTTGAGGTCAGGAGTTTGACACCAGCCTGGTCAACATAGTGAAACCCGCCTCTACTAAAAATACAAGAAATTAGTCAGGTGTGGTGGTGCACACCTGTAATCTCAGTTATTTAGGAGGCTAAGAAACAGGAGAATCACTTGAACCTGGGAGGCAGAAATTGTAGTGAGCAGAGATTGCACCACTGCACTCCAGCCTGGGTGAAAGACTGAGATTCCATCTCAACAAACAAACAAACAAACAAAACATAACCATGAGCTATTATCCACAATCCTCCCTTTTTCCAGCCCCAAGTATTCACTAACCTATCCTGTTTCAAAAACCTGTTTCAAAAAACCTGTTTCAAAAACCTGTTTCAAAATTCAAAAACCTATGAATTTGCCTGTCTATATGGAATCATACAAAACGTTACCTTTTATGTCTAGTTTCTTTCGCTCAGCTCACATTTCATTCAAGTTGTGTCATGAACCAACACTCCATTGTATTTATTGTAAACAATATTTCATCATATGGATATACCACATTTTATTTAACCATTCATCAGCTGATAGACATTCGAGTTGTTCCCACTTTTGGACTATTATGAATAATGCTTCAATGACCATTCATGTACAGGTTTGTGTGTGGATATATATTTTCAGTTCTCTTAAATATATACTTAGAATTGAAGTCTTTGGGTCATATGGTAACTCTATGTTTAACCTTTTGAGCTAATTGCCCAACTGCTCTCCAAAGTGGCTGCATTTTACATTCCCACCAGCAGTGTAGGAAGATTCTAATCTCTCTCCATTTCTGCCAAAACCTGTTATAATCTGATCATTTTATTATCACCACACTGGCATGTACTCCCAGAGAGTTTGGTTCAATTGGTATAGCTGTTATAGCCAGACTGTGTGTTTATTTATGTATATATTATTTGCTACACTGAGTGATTTAAAATTAAGATAGAGAGTCATTCTTTTAGCCTCTATCAGAAAGGTACCCCATGTGATTAACAGAATAAAGGTTATATCTCTAGCCTAAGAACTTGGAAGCCATTTCTGCCAAGTGAAAGTAAATCAAACAAGCCAGTGATAAAATGAGATAAATATATGTACAGACAGTCTGAGCATCCCTAATCTGAAAATGTAAAATCCAAAATGCTCCAAGGTACTCTTTTTGAGTACCCAACATAACACCACAAGTAGAACATTCCACACATAAGTACCTACTACGAACTTTGTTTCATACACAAAATTATTTGAAAATGTTTAAATTTACCTTCAGTCTCTGTGCACAAGGTGCATATAAAACATAAATGAATTTTGTGTTTAGACTTGGATTCCATTTCCAAGATATCTCGTTATGCATATGCAATTATTCTCAAATTTAAAAATCTGAAATCTGACACACTTCTGGTCCCAAGCATCTGTTCATTCTTTTTACTGGACTATAATCTACTGCTTTCATTCCAGTTTTTCACACTCCCACTGAAACACGTCCTCCTCAATGAAGCCTGGTCTCTCCAACTAGGGTTAGAGGCTTTCTCATTTAACCCCACCCGGGAAAACTAAGTACACCCATGTATTTATTTCTCTTTGTCATTTATTTCTCACAACAACCTTTTGAAGAAGGTATTATGATCTTCATTTTACATATAAGAAGCTGAGGTTCTAAATGATTAATTTACACATGGTCCTTCACATGGCAGAGCCAAGATTTGTTCCTAAGACTATTTGACTCCAAAGTCACTGATGTTCTTACTAATTTGTTTGCCTTCCCATTATAACATTTCACACACAGCTGAAACCATATTGGGCAGATCTTGTATTTTAAAAACTAATTTTAAAAAAACTGCATTTTTGCCTCCATCATTTATTGTTCCTTGCTTCCCCATGTGTTTATTCATTTAACATTAGACACTGATTTTCTGCTACATACTGGCATAAGACTGTATATTGGTCCTTCTGGAACTGATATTCTAGTGGGGGAAGCAGATGCCAATCAAATGTGCCATGGGAAAATTCCTTCAGAATATTTGTCTTTTGCTCCAGGAGAAGCAAATGAATAAAAAGGAAAAAAATGACTTTTAAAGAAGGCCACTTGATACATTTCCCAGAAGAAAATTCAAGTCAAGTCCCAGAAGCCAACAGCAGGCTTTGTCAATTCAATTTTAACCAGAAGACATTCACTCTTTTGCAAATAAACCACACTGGACATTTCAAAATTTTGGAGGTAAAGAAGAAGAAATAGCCATATTATTTTCCACAGAGCAATTTCATATAAGCTCAAGAGCAATGCTATTAGAGATGATTAAGCAATGGACAGATAAACAAGGAGTTGAGATTGTTACGGGAAATAATGAAAAGAAAATCCTGAGATTAAAGACTTTGTGAATTGAAGGATACATTAACATATAGCTAAATGACAAAGTAGATGGTGCACAAGTTTCAGCAGATTCGTCAAAATTCATTTAAAAAATGTACGAATCAATTACTTTAAGTTCTACTCTTTTTTTTTTTTTTTTTGAGATGGAGTTTCGCTGTTGTTACCCAGACTGGAGTGCAATGGCAACCTCCGCCTCCTGGGTTCAAGCAATTCCCCTGCCTCAGCCTCCCGAGTAGCTGGGACTACAGGTGCACACCACCATGCCCAGCTAATTTTTGTACTTTTAGTAGAGACGGGGTTTCACCTTGTTGACCAGGATGGTCTCGATCTCTTGACCTCGTGATCCACCCGCCTCGGCCTCCTAAAGTGCTGGGATTAGAGGCGTGAGCCACTGCGCCCAGAAAATTCTATTCTATAAATGATAAGGAATGCAAACAAGTCTCACTCCCAGCCTCTAACCTTATAAAACTACAGCCTGCCTTGCAAGATGGAAAAAGATGCCTGCATTCTACTCACATTTACTCTGCCTCAGGCAGGTCGGCAGACAACTCAGATCCAAAAGGGGGCTAAGGCAGCTTCCACCCTCAAGAAATTCACAGTTGATCTGAGAAAAATCCCTACCAACAAACACTGATGTTTTAATTCTTATTTTATTTATTTATTTATTTTTTTGAGACGGAGTTTCGCTCTTGTTACCCAGGCTGGAGTGCAATGGCGCAATCTCGGCTCACCGCAACCTCCGCCTCCTGGGTTCAGGCAATTCTCCTGCCTCAGCCTCCTGAGTACCTTGGGATTACAGGCACGTGCCACCGTGCCCAGCTAATTTTTTGTATTTTTAGTAGAGACGGGGTTTCACCATGTTGACCATTTCTTGAACCCTTTCCAGGACCTCAACCCATTAAAGTAGAAATGCTTGTGTCATTTTCATTGTAAAAATAGTCTAGCTGAGGTTCAAAGGAGGGTATGTGTTCTGCCTCAAGCCGCACAGCTAGAGCAGGTATTACAACTCAAACTTAACGGATTCCAAAGTTCAAGGTTTCTGCTACCCGAAAGTTCAAGGTTTCTGCTACCCGAAAGTTCAAGGTTTCTGCTACCCGTACCAGGTTTCATGCCTCCTCCCACAGAGGATTTTAATAAATCCATCTTAGTTGTAGAAATTTTTATTCACTTTGGGAATGATCCTGTCTTTTAAAGTTTAATTTAAAATGTAAGTAAATTTCAGGTGCAACATTTCATCTCAGCTGTCAATTTGTCACTAATGGAAGAGCTACTTCACGTTACAATGGAAACCTAATTTTGCGGTAGTCTTCTGCATAACCACCACTAGATGGCGGTACCTACACAGTTATTCTAAGGCCAGTGGGGACATGGTCTCCTTTTCAGCAAGCAGATGGCTTCACAAAAAGTACTTCTTTTAAAAATCTAAATTTCTGTATTATTATCATCAGGTACAGCAACTGGGTCACCGAGGGACAGAGGTTTAAGACTATGTAACGTCTTTGCTATATTTGTGTGAACAGGATGTGTCTTTCCTAGTTAGCTCATCTTTAAGAAATTGAAAGTTTCATACATTGCTTTCTAAAACAGCATAAAGAAAAAGATTTAATTTCTGTGTAGATCATTGTTTTTATGCCAAAGGCAAGATGTTTGTGCTTGCTTTTAAATAGAAGAAATCAGGGGAGGCAGAATCTTATGTTATTGCTCCTAGTTAAGTAAATACGATGTCTAAGGGAGCCCACCCAAGTTGGGTTTTTCAATCACTTGTGAAAACGAACATCAGCTGCAGTTTGTGTCTGATTTAAAGGAAATTGATTTGAATAGGAACTCAGAACTGAAGTCTGGTTTCTTCCCATTTTCCATCTCATAGACATTTGACACTAGGAAAAGTATGGAAATGGTATTTTGGTTATGAAACTGCTATGAAAAGCTACCTCAGCATGTCATTTAATGGAAAGAGCTCCAGGCAAAGCCATTACATGGATGGGAAAAGGAAAGGAGGCTGGGAAGAAACCGCATATTACTTGCACGTGTATTAATTTTAAGCCACGGGAAGAGAGAATGAGAAGCTGGAATAAGTAAAAATGATCCCAACCAAGCACCGTGCTGCTCTTTTTCACAGGAAATAGCATCTAGCCATTGAACAATCATTCCCTGATAAGGGTGTACAATCCTTAAAACATTTTCGAAATCACTTACAATTAAAAACATATTTCACTAATGCTGGAAATATAAGCAACCACTTTAATAGGACACCCTACACTCATCATATCCTGCGTTTGGAGTATGTTACAAAGTACACTCCAATTTCACATACACCAGAAGAGGGGAGGAATTTCGGAGGCTTTCAAGGTGGAATTACCTTTCCAGAACCTCACACTATAGCAACTCATGTTCCACTCCTCAATTTTTAATTAAAAAAAATTAATTCCCAGGACAAGTTTTGAATTTTATATTTGTTTGAATACGAAATAGAAAACACATTAAGAAAAAAAGATAACTTTTAATCACCAGAAGGGGGCGCAATCCTCAAACTTAAAATTTCCATACTCTACTGATAAGTACCTTTGCAGTTCTGAAAGATGCTTCAGCAGAATCCAGTTTAATCGTTGCATTATAATCTTTGAAAGAACCCTAACCGTATCTTTGAAGGGTGGAATAACCACCTTGCACAATATTCTCATTTACAATACTCAAAGTAGCCATGATAAATCCAAGTTAATGACAACAGAAGCTGAAAAGATGTCTTTCTGTAGCATCACAATCTTCATAATTTATAACTTTTAAAAATGTTTAGCTCTTTCACTTACTCCACTGAAATGTGTGGCTCCTTAATTTGCTTGTGCACGCCACAAAAAAAGCTCTATCTTGGAATACATCATTTTACGAAGACTGCTATTTTTCTTGGTATCTTAGTTCAAACTGCAATAACAGACTTCTCCAGCTGGGTAGTTTATTAACAACAGGAATGTATTCCTCACATATTTGGAGGCTGGAAGTTCGAGGACAAGGTGCCAGCATGGTTGGGTTCTGGCGAAGGCTGTCTCTGGGACTGCAGACGGCTGACTTCTCATTGTATCCTCACAAGGCTGGCAGATGGGCAAGCGAACTCTCGGGGCGGGGGTGTGCGTGCATGCACACATGCATTAATCCCAATCATGAAGGCTTCATCCTTATGTCTGAGTCACCCTCCAAAGGCCCCACCTCCTAATACCATCAGGAGGTATTAGAGGTTAGGATTTCTTCCCAGGAACCCAGGGGCAGAGGGCGGAGGGGACATTCGTTTTATAACATTTGAAGAACTGGAAAATAAATCGCACAAGTGTGAGTTTGAAGAAGAAAAGGAAGAAGAAAGGTAAGGATACTTCTTTTAGAGATTCCTGTTCACTGCAGAAAACAAGACAAGAACGAGAATCCACATGGGCAGAGGGAATGAACACAGCCAAGAGACTCACTCTTGTGAGTGGGATGCCCATGTTCACACTATTCTAACTGGAGGAAGGCTGGCTCTGCTTTTTCCTACTTTTACGGCTTTGAGTAGGTTTCTCAACATACTCAGTCTTTCAATTCCTCAACTGTAGAAAGCAAACAATCATAAGAACTACCTTGTAGGCACTCTTCATCCCTACACTCTCTCTGTTTCTTTGAGACACTGCTTTCTGATTTTCTTGGCAGGAGGGGTTAGCTTGCTTAGTTGCTTATTTATCTCTCTTGTTTCTCTCTTTCTCAATAGAACCTAAGTTTCAGAAGCTCATAGATGGTATTGTCTTCCCCCCTCTTCCCCGCCATTCCCAGTGTCTGGAACGAGTTCTAGCTGAAGGAATCGGCAAGGAGATGTTATGGAGTTAGATCAAAATACTAATCCAGAACGTGACACACGGTTAGTCGTGATACTTTCCATTACACTCTGTTTCTGTGATGTTAATTTTTATAGTTACCTTACACTAATGATGTAGATATTGAGGTGTGTGGTAATGGCATAAAATTGCCTTCATAAGTAATTGAAGTCACAACTTTCTGATAAAAGAAAACTATTAAGTAAATAATAGAACAGATGCTGTGTGTAAATGTCAACACTTGTGAAAGTGGTCATGGATAACAGAGGTTCGCAAAACTCACTAGATGGAGGAAAAGCACAACAGAAGCCTGGCATCGAGAGTCAGGGCGGAGATCTGAGGAAGCTTAGGGATGTGGTTTCATAGTTGGGCATTTCAGAGATGGCTAAGGCCAGCAGAGGGAAAAGTCAACACTTTTCCCATTGAGACCACACAGGGCTGCATAGATTTGTATTCCCACATTTAACTACGTTTTGGAAAGAGATGCTCGGTGCAGCAAAGAAAAATTAGCACTGAGACAAAGGATCTTTCAGCAATACAATTTCGACTTCCTGGACTGCAGGAAGGGTACTCTCACTAGCCATCTTGCCATGAGAGTACACTAAATAAAGGAAAACACACAAATTTATTCCTTACACATTTGGGGTCATCCTTAATGCTGTATTTGATCTCTGCTGGAGCCAGACTTCACAATCTAAATTAAAACCCAATTGGCTAAAAACTTACAACTTTTCTAAATAGGTAAAAGCAATGGAGAGCTGGGATATGCCTGTGAGCATGTCCAGCACAGATATTTTGGTTAAAGTACAAGAACACAGAATGTAGGCACGGCATGTCTAAAAGCTACATAGGATAGGGCTTAACAAAGTTGTTAGCACACTTACTCTTTAACAAGAAAGGAAACTAAAAAGGAACTTTTCTACTTCCCTCACTACTCCCCAATGTTATGGAGGAGAATCTCTGATTATGAAGGATCATGACTTATCAAATTACCTACTAGATGTTTTCCTGCAATGTTGCGAAGCATCCATAGTTTCCTATTTCTTTGTAAACACCAAACCTAGAAAACTACACATGAGAGTCAAGGGCATTATTCTAAATGATCAGAGTATGTGAGAGATATATGGAAAAAATGCTCTGGCTTGAAGTCAACAGATGAGAGAAGGAAAGCTACTGCCTAAAGTCTTTGGGGCAGAAATTTTCCATTCCTGAGAAGCAAACTGAGGTGAGGATGGTCAACATCCATGGGCAGTCCCAGTTTTTATAGTACCTTTTAAAAAGACAAAGCCTTAAGTGAGTTTCTGAGAAAAGAAATCTATCCATATATGAATGGAAATTTGTATATCCAGCAAATATAAAATAGTATCAATTCTTTGACAGGACTTACTATGAAACCTGTGCATTGACACATTCTGATTTCTTTAAGAAGGCAAATAGTTACTCTTTTTTTTTTTCTTTTTTTTTTGAGATGGTGTCTCATTCTATCACCCAGGCTGAAATGCAATGGTGCCATCTCGGCTCACTGCAACCTTGAAACCTCCACCTCCCAGCCTCAAGCAATTCTCCTGCCTCAGCTTCCCCAGTAGCTGGGATTACAGACATGTGCCATCACGCCTGGCTAATGTTTACATGTTTAGTACAGACAAGGTTGTACCATGTTGGCCAGGCTGGTCTTGAACTTTTGACCTCAGATGATCCACCCACCTCAACTTCCCAAAGTGCTGGTATTACAGGCCTGAGTCACCACACCTGGTTTGACAAGTAGTTATTCAATAACAGAAAAACAAAATAAAATTCAAACACATGTCTTATAATTCAAGAGGCAGAGTTTGGGAAAGAAGAAAATAAATACCACCTGAATCTTTCTTTTATGTGAAAACATTTAATTCCATTTAATCATACAAAATCTGCTCATACAAATTGTCCTCTAGGCCTGGGCCCAATCTCCACTTAAGGAAAAATGCATGAAAATATACCACAGGGGAAGATAATATTGATTGAATCATCTCAGATTTCAATGAATTGTATCCCATCAGAGGCCACTTACTCATAAACTGCTTAATTGAATGATTCCTTTTTTAATCAATTGTTGTTTTTGTTCATGAAAATATATACCTCGTAGACAGCACGAGCACTGACAGCTTCCTGAAGGCATCTGAGTATGTACAGCAATAACTACAACATGAAAAATGCTATAAATACAAGGTTGCCCTCTGGGAATGCTTTCACCTACAATTCTTGGGGAGGCTCAGAGAGTATGAGACCCTGGCTTAAAAACTCACTGAGACCTGAAGTTCCCTTTGTCTCTCCAGCCAAACTCATGATTACCCTCAAGTACGCAGCAAATAGGCCTTTGGTCCTTGATACAGACTGTTTTGAGTTCCCCCCAAATTCAAAGCCCTAATTCACTGTACCCCAGAATGAGACTGTATTTGGAGACAGGATCTTTAGGGAGATGATGAAGTTAAAAAGAGGCCACTGGCACTGTTCACAACAGCAAAGACTTAGAACCAACCCGAATGCCCATCAATGATAGACTGAATAAAGAAAATGTGGCATATATACACCATGGAATACTACGCAGCCATAAAAAAGGATGAGTTCATGTCCTTTGCATGGACAAAGCCGGAAACCATCATTCTCAGCAAACTGACACAAGAACAGGAAACCAAACACCACATATTCTTACTCATAAGTGGGTGTTGAAGAATGGGAACACACGGACATGGGGGGTGGGGAACATCACACACTGGGGCCTGATGGGGGTGAGGGACTAGTGGAGGGATAGCAGAAAGTGGAGGGTTAGGGGAGGGATAGCATTAGGAAAAATACCTAATGTAGATGACAGGGTGATGGATGCAGCAAACCACGATGGCATGCGTATACCTATGTAACAAATCTGCACAATCTGCACATGTACCCCAGAACTTAAAGTATAATAAAAATAAATTAATTTTAAAAAGGTCAGGTCACCCATAAAGGGAAGGCTATTAGACTTACAGCAGATCTCTCAGCAGAAACCCTACAAGCCAGAAGAGAGTGGGGGCCCATATTTACCATCCTTAAAGAACAGAACTTTCAGCCCAGAATTTCATATCCCGCCAAATTAAGCTTCACAATTGAAGGAAAAATAAAATCTTTTATGAACAAGCAAGTACTCAGAGATTTTATTACCACCAGGCCGGCTGCACAAGAACTTCTGAAAGAAGCATTACACACAGAAAGGAACAACCAATAGTAGCCTTTCTAAAAATGTACTAAAAACTAAAGAACAACAACATAAAAAAAGAATTTACATCAACGAATGGATAAAATAGCCAGTTAACATCAAATGGCAGTAACCCTAAATTTAAATCAACTAAATCCCCCAATTAAGAGATACAGCCAAAACCTA
>JAPYYA010003893.1:0-12361 GCA_028533165.1 Leontopithecus rosalia | reverse complement strand
ACCTGTGCATACTTCTCAGAGTTGCTGTATTGTATTCTTCATTTCCATTGATTCACTTATATTCCTCTCTAAGTTGTCTATTCTCATTAGGATTTCATCAAACCTTTTTTCAAAGTTCTTAGTTTCTTTACGTTGGGCTACAACATGTTCTTTTAACTCACAGAAGTTTCTTATTATCCATCTTCTGAAGCCTGATTCTGTTAACGGGATGCACTTGTTCTCCATCAAGTCTTGTTCCCTTGTTGATGAGGAACTGTGATCCTCTTTAGAGAAGAGGCGTTCTGATTTTGAATATTCTCAGCCTTTTTATGCTGGTTTCTTCCCATCATTGTAAATTTATCCACCTGTCATCTTTGTAATTACCAACTTTCAAATTAAGTCTCTAAGTGGAAGTCCAAGTTGTTAATGCCCAGGGCCAAAATATGAGCAACCCACTGCACCGGCCAAAACAGCAGTGTTAAGACTGATGGTGCTTTTCTGCCCGGGAATCTCCAGTCTGGCTTCCTTCTTGAGTGCGTAATAGGTGACTGCCTTCCTGGAGCTCCAAACCTTGGTCAGAAGGGGAACCAATCCCGTTTACTCTGCACCGAGAGCTGCCACACCAAGGTGCTGCCACAACCACTGCGCCGGCCACAAGAGTCGCACTGGTGACCCGTGTGGCTCCTCCAAACCTTGGTCAGAAGGGGAACCAGTCCCCTTTACTCTGCACCGAGAGCTGCCGTGCCAAGGTGCCAGCGAAACCTCTGCGCCGGCCACAGGAGTTGTGCTGGTGACCCATGCAGCTAGGGTCTTCACTGTGCACTAGGAATCTTCTGCTCCATGAGTGACCAAAATTTGTCTGAAAGTGTGGCGACCCATGCAGCTCCTCCACTAGGAATCTTCTGCTCCATGAGCGACCAAAATTTGTCTGAAAGTGTAGCTTCGTCTTGTTTTCTGTGCTTTCACTGGGAGCTGCAATCCCGAGATGTTAGCGATCAGCCATCTTCCCTCTAGCTCTTTTAATTTCGATGATAGGGTGTTGATTTTAGATCTTTCCTTGCTTCTCAAGTGGGCAGTTTTTGCGACAAATTTTCCTCTAGACATTGATTTAAATGTGTTCCAGAGATTCTGGTGTATTAAATATTCGATCTCGTTGGTTTCAAAGAACATCTTTATTTCTGTCTTCATTTCACCATTTATCCAGTCAACATTCAAGAGCCAGTTGTTCAGTTTCCATGAAGTTGTGTGGTTCTAGTTAGTTTCTTAATCCTGAGTTCTAATATGATTGCACTGTGGTCTGAGGGACTGTTTGTTATGATTTCTGTTCTTTTGTATTTGCTGAGGAGTGATTTACATCAAATTATGTGGTCAATTTTAGAGTACTATGATGTGGTGCTGAGAAGAATGTATATTCTATGGATTTGGGCTGGAGAGTTCTATAGTTGTCTTATCAGGTTTGCTTGGTCCAGATCTGAGTTCAAGTCCTGGATATCCTTGTCAGTATTCTGTCTTGTTGGTCTGTCTAACATTGACAGTGGAATGTCAATGTATCCCACTAACATTGTGTGGAAGTCTAAGTCTCCTTGTAGGTCATTAAGAACTTGCTCTATGTATCTAGGTGCTCCTGTATTGGGTGCATATATATTTGGGATTATTAGGTCTGCTTGTTGCATTGATCCTTTTACCATTATGTAATGCCCTTTTGTCTCTTTTGATCTTTGTTGGTTTAAAGTCTATTTTATCAGAGATGAGAATTGCAATTCCTGCCTTTTTTTTTTTTGCTCTCCATTTGCTTGGTAAATCTTCCTCCATCCCTTTATTTTGAGCCTATGTACATCATTTCATGTGAGGTGGGTTTCCTGGATACAGCACACTGATGGGTTTTGACTTTTTATCCAATTTGCCAGTCTGTGTCTTTTGATTGGGGCATTTAACCCATTTACATTTAAGATTAATATTGTTATGTGTGAATTTGATACTGCCATTTTGATGCTAGCTGGTTGTTTTGCCCATTAATTGATGCAGTTTCTTCATTGTGTTGATGCTCTTTACCATTTGGTATGTTTTTGAAGTGACTGGTGCTGGTTGTTTCTCTCCGTGTTTAGTGCTTCTTTCAGGAGCTCTTGTAAGGCAGGCCCAGTGATGATGAAATCTCTGAGCAATTGCATGCTCATAAAGGATTTTATTTCTTCTCTGACTCATAAAGGATTTTATTTCTTCTCTGAGTATTGAGCTTAGTTTGGTTGGATATGAAATTCTAGGTTGAAAGTCCTTGTCTTTAAGGATATTGAATATTGGCCTCCACTCTCTTCTGGCTTGTAGGGTTTCTGCTGAGAGATCTGCTGTGAGTCTAATGAGCTTTCCTTTGTGGGTAACCCGACCTTTCTCTCTGGCTGCATTTAGCCTTTTCTCCTTCATTTCCAACTCTGGTGAATCTGATGATTATGTGCTTTGGGGTTGCTCTTCTAGAGGAATATCTTTGTGGTGTTCTCTGTATTTCCTGGACTTGAATATTGGCCTGTCTTGTTAGGTTGGGGAAGTTCTCCTGGGTAATATCCTGAAGAGTGTTTTCCAGCTTGGATTCATTCTCTCACATTCAGGTACACCTATCAAACTTAGATTAGGTCTTTTCACATAGTCCCATATTTCTTGGAGGCTTTGTTCATTTCTTTTTACTCTTTTTTTATCTAATCTTGCCTTCTAGGTCTATTTCACTGAGTTAAACTTCAATTTCTGATATCCCTTCTGCTTGATTGATGTAGCTGAACTTGTGTATACTTCACAAAGTTCTCATGTTGTGTTTTTCAGCTCCATCAATTCATTTATATTCTTCTCTAAGCTGTTTATTCTCATTAGCATTTTATCAAACTTTTTTCAACATTCTTAGTTTCTTTGCATTGGGTTAGAACATGTTCGTTTAGCTCACAGAAGTTCATTATTAGCCATTTTCTGAAACCTGTTTCTGTCAATTCATCAGACTGATTCTCTATCCAGCCTTGTTTCCTTGCTGGTAAGGAGTTGTGATCCCTTGGAGGAGGAGAGGCATTTTGGTTTTGGGTGTTTTCATCCTTTTTGCACTGGTTTCTTCGCATCTTTGTGGATTTATCTAACTGTGGTCTTTGTAGTTGGTGGTTTTTGGAAGAGGTCTCTGAGTGGACATCCTTTTTGTTGATGATTTTTTTTGTTATTTCTTTCTGTGTTTTTAGTTTTGCTTCTAACAGTCAAGTCCCTCTGCTGTAGGACTGCTGGAGGTCCACTGCAGACCCTGCTTGCTTGGGGATCACCTGTGGTGGCTGTCGTACAGTAAGGGTTGCTGCCAGTTTCTTCTTCTGTTATCTTTGTCCCAGAAAGACACCCGCAAGAGGTGAGCCTGAGACCTCCTTTATGAGCTGTTTCTTTAGATATATGCCTTGGGGAGCTGCTTGAGGAGACAGTTTGTCCCTTATAGGAGCTCAAGTGCTGAGCTATGAGCTCTGTTGTTCCATTCAGAGCTGCTGGGTATGTAAGTTTAAGTCTGCTGCAGCGGAACTCATAACTGTCTTTTTTTCTCAGGTGCTCTCTCCTGGGAATGTGGGGCTTTATTTATAAGTTCCTGACATGCTGCTGCCTTTTTTCAGAGATGCCCTGCCAAGCAAGGAGGTATCCTAGTCACAGTCTGCCAGCAGAAGCATTTCTGAGCTGCCATGGGCTCTGCCCAGCTGCCATAGAGGTATAGTTAAAACTGTCTCTGTAGTGCTGAACTGCCTCAGTAATGGTGGACTGCCTCAGTAATGGAAAATTGCTTTGGTAATGGTGGACTGCCTCAGTAGTGGTGGCCTATCTCAGTAATGGTGGGAGCCCTTACACCCTTCCCCCCACAGAGCTGGACTGTCCCAGGTCCAGCTGTGCTTGCTGTGAAACTCTCAATCCAGAGTGTTTCAGATTGCTGGCCTTTTGAAGGTGGGACCTGCCGAGCCAGATCACCTTGCTCTCTAATTCAGCCCCCTTTTTTTCAGTTGAATGGGCAACTCTGTCTCCTAGGCATTCCAGGTGCCAGTTGAAAAGGTGCCCAGATATGTGTGAGTTTTTTTGTGGAGACCTGCTGTGCCAGCTCAAACAGCTGTGCTGGAGACTCATGGCACTTTTATGCCCAGGAATCTCCTTGTCTATGGGCAGTAAAAATTCGTTTGGAAATGTAATGATCACTCACCCTCTGCATTCTTTCTGGGAACTGCACTCCAGAGCTGTTCCTATTCAGTCATCTTGGATTGTCTCCCAGTCTCTCTCTTTCTATTGCTGTCTGTCCCTGCCTCCTCTCCCTTCTCCCACTGCTTTTCAGAGGTGGATATCCCTAGGTTGGTAGACCCTTTTGTCTCTAGAAAGTCAAAGAGATTAGAGCAGGGACTATGAAAAATCACCAAGAGAACTGACTGCTCAGTATTTGCTCCATCAGAGCTAAAAGGAATCATCAAGTTCCTGTTTAGACAAGTGCTTTCCAATGGAAATATAATGTAAGCCACATATAAAATAATATATTTTCTAAATTTTAATAATACAATTTTTAATACACCCAATTCTAGTATTTTCTAAATTTTAAAAATATGCTTTTTAATATACTCAAAATATTATATCAACATATAAGCCACATAAAAATTCATGAGATATTTTGTTTCTTTGGATTTAGCCCTTGAAATCTGTTGTGTATTTTACACTAAGAACACATCTTAATTCAGGCTAGCCATATTAGAAGTGCTCAACAGCCACCTATGGCTAGTGGCTATCTACCATAATGAAGAGGGTAAGTCTAGACTGTTTTCCTCAGCCCACCAGGAAAGGTTGGGGTAGGATTCAGTGCAGAAGAAATCAGAAGCTCAAACTCTCCCTGTAATAAACTCTTCTGAAGCTGAAGGGGAAATAAAGGACAGAGTTGAGTAGAAAACCCCTGCCTTAATATGGGGCTCAAGTAAAGCTTTCAAATCCTTGTAGAAAAAGAAGTTGATATGGGAGCAGCTGGTGGATCATGGAGACCCACCAGCAAGTAATTCTTTATGTCTTGGGGAGCACAAGGCACTGAAAATGTAGAACCTAGGGCTAAAGAGAAGGAATGTGGATCATTTTCTTCTCTTTGCCAAGGAATATTAGAATACTATATGCCTCCGTTGAGTTTGGCAACTACTTGTAGACATTATGCCCTACAGATTTGAAATTTCAGCAGCATTCATAGAATACAAGAAATATTTTTTATGTAAGGATTCTGAGAGTTGAGAGTATTAACTGTAGCCAAGAAGTGGTAGAAATGAAGCCAAGGATCAATCAGTTTGATCCCTTCTCTACAGAAAGGATGACTCCAAGGCAACTTCTTGCAAATGAATAAACCAGCTTATAGATAAAGACGGCAGTCATCACATGTGTATCTACCTTCACTTCCTACTGAAACTACAATAAAATTGTAGGAAAGGGCTTAAAAACGCAGTGTAAACCTATGAAGATACGAAGAATGGGAGAGGAAAGATCAATGAAGTTTTGGAACTTGAAAACAGACAGAAGGGTGGGAATGACTTAACAGACCCAGAAAGATGAATTTCTAAGCTGGCAAAACTGGGCAGCCATGAACTCACCCAATTTATAAAACAGAATCCTCCTCAAATGGCTAAGAATTAGTAGCAAGAAGCACTCTTGGAAGTGGGAAGGGTTTAAAATAAGAATTGGTTATAAGACCCCCTAGGTCATCTTCCCACACCACCTATAGCCAGGGGTCTGTCCCTTTCTCACTCTGGCCAAAAAAAAATAGAAATGTCCTTTAAAGAAAGTAAAAGAGAGTTTTTTCATGGAAAGAAGGAAGTAAAACAGAGTGACTGGGTGACTGTATGCATATAGGTTGCTGAGACCCTAGCCCTTCTTATTCGCTCTAAATACTTACAGCCAGATCTTCCCCGTTAGGCAATGTTAACATTTAATGTTCAGCTATAATCAGGATATAACTACAGTGGGAGGCCAGAGGATGGAAAGATGTGTGTGTGTGTTTGTGTGTGTGTTACAGGTGTAGATAACAGTTGAGACACAAAATGAAAGTAGTTGCCTTGGCTGGTACAGTGGCTCACTCCTGTAATTCCAACACTTTGGAGGGCCAAGGCAGGAGGATTGCTTGGGGCTAGGAGTTTGAGTCTAACCTGGACAACATAGTGAGATGCTGTCTCTACAAAAAATAAAAAAGTGAAAAATTATTTGGGTATGGTGGCATGCATTTGTAGTCCCCAATATTTAGGAAGCGGAGGCAGGAGGATGGGTTGAGCCCAGGATATGGAGGCCACAGTGAGTCATGATTATGTCACTGCACTCCAGCCTGGGTGACAGAGCAAGACCCTGTCTCAAAACAAAACAAAAAACCAAAAAACCAAGAAAGCTGCTTCTGTGAAGGGAGGCATGGGTTGGAAGAGAAGGCAGGGAATGCTACTTTTCACAATAAGCCTTGTAGAAATGTTTTATTCTTTAAAAAGTTGGTTAACAGACAACTGCCAGAAATAAATAACCCAAGGAGGAATGAATGAGAGGAGGATAAAGAGACCTATGAACAAACAAGCTAAAGGAGAGAAGAAAACAGAGACGCCAAATTACTTGCTTATTATTGTTTTGATATTGCAATCTCAAGGGACTATATGACATAAAGCAGTCAACCAGTTTTTAGGTCAACAAAAGCAAAAAACATAACCTATGTGCTTCTGGCTTAATAAAGACAAAGGGATTTTTGTTTTCTAGTAAATTATTTTGTTTCTCACAAATGTACGAAATCGTTTTGAAAGCTGTGTTCTTAGTATACACTTCTTAAATGATGGTTTGAAACCGAGAAACAATTTCCTGAAGAAGTTTAATGTAAAACTTCATCATACTATCAACACATTTTTGTTGAGTAACAATTGTGTGCAACCACTGAGTGCAATTCTTGGAGAAGGAATATCAAAATGAACTATTCACGGATTGCCACTGCTTAGAACTTAACAACCTAACAGAAGAGATAAGCCATGTAATTGCGTAATTGTGACATAGGGTAAACAGTGACAAGTGCTGTACTAGAGATTCAGATAAGATGCTGTAGAAGTTCTGAGGAGGAGGAAGTTAATTTCCACTGGGAATATCAGAGAGAGGCTTCCTGCAGGTGATGGCATTCATATAAAGGTTTACTGTCTTTGTTCCTTTCAATTTATATCTTGTTCCAGTTCTTTACGTTATGTGTTTTATTTAAGAAATGCAGAAAAGCCAAGAGGAGCAGTGGTCTACAGTTTCTCGACGTTTCTTTGGTACGCAAGGAGCCCCGACATGCAGGTACCTGTTTGTGTGTCCATGGAAGCCTGGTGTGGCCCCATCTTGCAGGACCCTCAAAGGCTGTAGCTATAGCTTCTGAAGTAACACACTTCCTATAAATACTAAAAATATTTTACTTGCCTTTGAATCCTGGAGTGTGTCAATAAGTTCTTCATTGTCCAGAATATTTCCTTCAGAGGTGAAGAGCATTCTCAGGATTTTCTCTTCGATAGTTTTCAGCTGGTTTTTATCAGCGTTGATCCTCACGATGAGCTTGATTCTTTGTTCTTCTAACTTGGGTTTTTCAAGTCGCACCACATCACTAAAACCAAAGTTCAGATACCTAAATTATGTCTCTGCCACAAAGTTGCTTCTATTTTTCTTTCTCTGTTTGTAAGCATTCTTATTCTGAATACTATTTAGCTGAGCACAATGCTGCTAGCTGAATCTGAATGCAAAACATGTCTTTTTCACTAGGTTTACACAGTAGCTTATGACTCAACTACATGTCAGTTCTGATTCTTCATTCTGTATTTGAGAGATGCATGCTATGAAGTTCCCATACCTTTTGCTCTTCTCTTAGGAAGACCTGCTTAACACTTGATCTCTCTAATTGTTTTTGTCTCTAACACTTGTTTGTGCCAAGATGAAAATAGTTCCTGGAATATTTATGGTGCCTGGGATAGTCTTTCTGTACCAACATGGGAGATTCTGAAATCATACTACAGCCATGAAATGATTTTTGATTGCGTATGAGAAAGGAGCCTTACCTCCAGCTTCATCCCTGTAGAAACATGTGAACTTATATCTCCCTTCACTTGTTCTTTCATAATTTGCTCCCAGTCTTCATTTGCGAGAGTTAATCTTGATTAAGCACTACTCTATGCCACACACCTTGCTGAGAGTTTTATGTGGATTATCCATTAATCCTTTGAATGGCCCTTTAAGGTGGGCACTGTGGTTATCACCCCCAGCTTGCAGATGAACAAACAGACTCTAGTGAGTCACTTCCTAAGATCACATGGCTATGAGAGGCCAAGGTGGGCTTGTACCTGGGTCTGCTGGCTCCAGAGCATGTGCTACTACTAGTATGCTGCCTCAAGTAATAACCCATTATTTACTTGTTATGTACATGCTGAATTCAGATACCTTGAAATTATTAGATAAAGAATATTAAAAATCATAACCTGAAATTCAACTCTTTAAATAAGTCTTTCGTAAGAGAGGGGTTTAAAGAATTTTTAAGATAAAGGTGAGCTCAGGAAACAGCTTGAGGGAAACAATAATCAAATTAGTCCACTTTGGGAGGCCGAGGCGGGTGGATCACGAGGTCAAGAGATCGAGACCATCCTGGTCAACATGGTGAAACCCCGTCTCTACTAAAAATACAAAAAAATTAGCTGGGCATGGTGGCACATGCCTGTAATCCCAGCTACTCAGGAGGCTGAGGCAGGAGAATTGCCTGAACCCTGGAGGTGGAGGTTGCGGTGAGCCGAGATCGTGCCATTGCACTCTAGCTTGGGTAACAAGAGCGAAATTCCGTCTCAAAAAAAAAAAAATCAAATTAGTTAAGTTAAGAATCAAAAGGGCCTGCCAAGAAAGTCTACGAGATAAGTTAGAGTTTCTGGAAACAGAAAGGAAGACAGAAGAAGGTGGACTAATTGAGTGGTTGAATGGAATTCCTTGAAGTTGAAAAATGGCCTTGTATTAAAGATTTAAACATAGCACCAACACCATAAAAACCCTAGAAGAAAACCCAGGCAATACCATTTAGGACATAGGCATGGTCAAGGACTTCATTACTAAATCACCAAAAGCAATGGCAAGAAAAGCCAAAATAGACAAATGAGATCTAATTAAACTAAAGAGCTTCTGCACAGCAAAAGAAACAGTCATTAGAGTGAACTGGCTACCAAGAGAATGGGAAAAAATTTTTGCAGTCTACCCATCTGACAAAGGCCTAATATCCAGAATCTACAAAGAACTTACCCAATTTTACAAGAAAAAAACAAACAATCCTATCAAAAAGTGGGTGAAGGATATGAACAGACACTTCTCAAAGAAGTTATTTATGCAGCCAACAAACATATGAGAAAAAGCTCATCATCAATGGTCAATAGAGAAATGCAAATCAAAACCACATTGAGATACCATCTCAGTTAGAATGGCGATCATTAAAAAATCAGGAGACAACAGATGCTGGAGAGGATGTGGAGAAATAGAAACACTTTTACACTGTTCATGGGAGTGTAAATTAGGTCAACCATTGTGGAAGACAGTGTGGTGATTCCTCAAGGATCTAGAACTAGAAATACCATTGACCCAGCAATCCCATTACTGGGTATATAACCAAAAGATTATAAATCATTACATTATAAAGACACATGCACACATATGTTTATTGTGGCACTGTTCACAATAGCAAAGACTTGGAACCAACCCAAATGCTGATCAATGATAGGCTGGATAAAGAAAATGTGGCATAGATACACCATGAAATATTATGAAGCCATAAAAAAGGATGAGTTCATGTCCTTGGCAGAGACATGGATGAACCTGGAAACCATCATTCTCAGCAAACTTACACAAGAACAGAAAACCAAGCAATGTGAGTTCTCACCCCTAAGTGGGTGTTGAACAGTGAGAACACATGGACACAGGGAGGGGAACATCATGCACTGTGGCCTGTCAGGGGGTGGGGTGTAGGGAAGGGATAGCATTAGGAGAAATATCTAATGTGGATATTTCTACATTAGATGGATGCAGCAAACCACCATGGCACATGTATACTTACATAACAAACCTGCATGTTCTGCACATGTACCCCAGAACCTAAAATATAACAGAAAAAAAAGGAAAATAGTGCTGTCCCAGAAGGACTAAGGTATTGTGGTTGGCATTCTCCAGGAGGCAGGGAGGTGAACTGTGGTGTTTAAAATTGAGAGGATCTGAGGAAAATTGCAATGAGCAACTAAGCGTAATGAGTATCTCTGCCTGTCCAGAAGTTCAGCAGAGTAGAGGACAGCTGAAACAGGTGACGGCCTGTCAGAACACAGACAGACCCAGCTCTGTCCTCACTCTGGCTTCGGGCTGTTAGCTTCCTCTTTCAATGCCATCAATCTAGGAGAAATAGCAGGGAGATTATGCACCCCATGACTGAGTCCCAGCATTTCCCATGCTCTGATGAGGGCACTTCTCCTTCTTGTCCCAGGCAGCCTAACATGCTGGCAGCTTAGTGACATAGCTGAGCTTAATTATGCACAAGAACAAACTAGTTTGCAAAATGTTCAGCCAAGTCCTTACAACAAATTCATAAAACATGGTGAAATAACCTTTAATTGGAAAGAAGTTAACCTAGTGGAAGGTAAGCAAGTTAGTAGTAGCTGGCAGAATAATTTCTAAAACAAACTAGAGAAACAAGACTTAAGCTCATTAGTGACAACAAGGCTAAGTCAGGATGATCTTGACTTGAATATAAGAAATACTTCTTTTGAACATGGGTCTAAATTATGTTTCTTTAGAGTGAATGAAAATACATACATATGTATTCTTATGTATATACATATGTGTACATAAGTGTTGGTTAAATATATATTAAAAATAAAATTAATTTTGAATCAACCTCAATGCTATTATTTTAATAAATATTTTAAAAGTTTGTCTCCTGAACCTCTTGGCTAACTCTGATGATTAATATTAACAACTCGACACTGAGCGCCAGAGAGATGTCGGATTTTGACAGTAACCCATTTGCTGACCTGGATCTCAACAATCCCTTCAAGTAATCTAGTGGCATTCTAAGAGTTGAAGTTGAAAATTGAAAGTGGAAAAAAGGGCGGACCTCACGTCAGCAGGGTGGAGCCTCGGCAGCCAAATAGTGACTAGACTGCCTGCTAGCTGGGCAGGACAGAGCAATGGATACTCACAAATAAAGCCCTGACTCCCCGAGACAGGGCATCTGAGGGAAAAAAGGGGTTTTATGAGTTCTGCCGCAACAGACTTAAACGTACTTGCCTAGCAACACTGAATGAACAACGGAGATCACAGCTCAGCACTTGAGCTCCTATAAAGTACAGACCGTCTCCTCAAGTAGCTCTCTGACCCCTGCATACCCAAACAGTTACCTCAAAAAGGACTGATCCGACTGACATTTGGTGGGCATCATTCTGGGACAAAGATAGAAGAAGAAACTGGTAGCATCCCTCACTGTTCCACAGCTGCTACAGGTGTACCCCAGGCAAGCAGGGCCTGGAGTGCACCTCAGCAGTCTTAGAACAGAGGGGCTAGACTGTTAGAAGGAAAACTAAGAAATAGAAATACTTCATCATCAACAATCTGGGCCTCTACTTAGAGACCAAATCCAGGAAAAATAGAGAACACCACAAAGATACTCTGCAAGAAGAGCAACCCCAAGGCACATAATTGTCAGATTAAACAGGGTTGAAATGAAGGAGAAAATCCTAAGGGCAGCCAGAGAGAAAGGTCGGGTCACCCACAAAGGGAAGCCCATCAGACTCACAGCAGATCTCTCGGTAGAAACCCTACAAGCCAGAAGAGAGCGGGGGCCAATATTCAACATCCTTAAAGAAAAGAACTTTCAACCCAGAATTTCATATCCAGTCAAACTGAGCTTCATAAGTGAAGAAAAATAAAATCCTTTGTGAACAAGCAAGTTCTCAGAGATTATGTCAGCACCAGGCCTGCTTTACAAGAGCTCCTGAAAGAGGCACTACACCATAGAAAGGAACAACCAGCACCAGCCATTCCAAAAACATACCAAATGCTAAAGAGCATCAACAAAATGAAGAATCTGCATCAACTAACGGGAAAAACAGCCAGCTACCATCAAAATGGCAGTATCAAATTCACACATAACAATATTAACCCTAATGTAAATGGGCTAAAAGCACCCATCAAAATACACAGACTGACAAATTGGATAAAAAGCCAAAACCCATCAGTGTGCTGTATCCAGGAAACCCATCTCACATGCAAGGATACACAAAGGCTCAAAATAAAGGGATGGAGGAAGATTTACCAAGCAAATGGAGAGCAAAAAAAAGCAGGAGTTGCAATTCTCGTCTCCGGTAAAATAGACTTTAAA
>JAPYYA010003892.1:0-12362 GCA_028533165.1 Leontopithecus rosalia | reverse complement strand
CGTTCAGTAGTTTGTAATCAGCCTCTGCCGTGTTTTCATTGATTAGTCTAGGTCAAATCTAAGCTAATCAGATCATTCCCACCACGAAATGCTGTCCCTAAACTCTCCTAGTCACCGAAATTAGAAGCTGGATGGAAGAAATGCTTATTTATTCCTTCATAGGGCTGCGTATGATCAATAATAACCTCTATGTGTTTATAGCATCCAACACTTAAGCTACTTCTCCTGGAACATCTCTTTTGATCTTCAAAGCAGATAAGGGAAAAGGGGCCTGATTAGCACCCCGATTCCAAGGAAACAGAGAAGAGCCGGGATAGTTACTCACAGATAGAGGAGCACCAGGCTGAGAGCCAGGAGAAGCCAGGTTTCCACTGCCAAATTTGGGATGAGGTCCATCGCCACTTTTCTTCCTTGACTGTATCCTCTGAGTTTTCCTTTCAGTTGTGTGCTGCTGTTTGCTGGGCTGTGTGCCTGGCCCTTCTGTGCCCTGCACAGCAGTCATTCAGCCAGGCTGCTGAAATGTTTATATGCTGATGAAGGAGGCGGGGTTGCAGCTGTAACCAGTAGCAAAAGATCACACACACCCCTTTGCTGACCTCCTGTGAGTTCATATTCTATGAGGAATCATAAACAACTTAATCAGTGTTATCAGAGAGTCCAAGGGTTCTAGTTGTTTATCAGAAACTCAAGTGGAGCCATTGGCATGAGATGTATTAAATCTTTCACTTTTCGTTGTCTCCATGGCTGTCCTCATTTCAGAATACTTGAAATCCATCCCAACAAGCCACACCTATAGATCTTTACCCATGCAATAACCTCCGCCTGGTATGTACCTGTGCCCCCTAGATGGGTCCTATACATCTTTCAAGGCCACCAGATAGGCCTCTTCTATTAATGTCTTTCCTTACCAACTCTCTTACACAAATGTAACCATTTCCTCCTCTGGGTTCCTCCTATACCCCTCACGCAGTCCTATGGTCCTCTTTCCTCTCTACCATCATTGTGGGTTTCTGTGCCTGTTTCCATTAGCAGAGGTGAGCTCCTCAAGGGCACAGTGTGGTATTATTTATTATCATTACCCTGGTCTCTAGCAGCGTACTGTACACACAGTGGGTGGCCAGAAGGTTTGGTGGAGTTGACTTGGGTGAGATTGCTGGTTCCCTGGGTGTCATGCCCTCTGGCTCTGGTGACAGCAATACTAATCGTTGTTTGGGACTCAAATGCTGCCAGCTCTGTGTTCCAACTAATGCAATTGGTCTTGTTCTGCAAAGGAAAATAAAAGAAGACATGTTCTGCCACTTACTTCCTCAGAAGGTAACATAACAGGAAGAGACTTACCTGTAGGCTTGCACTGAATGTGTCAAGGGAGATACTATGTATCTATTGGGGGATGCAGCAATGGAGGTAGGGTTTACAGTGTGCCTCCACAAACTAGTTATAAGTAATGTATAAAAGAAATCAGGGCTGGGCGCGGTGGCTCAAGCCTGTAATCCCAGCACTTTGGGAGGCCGAGGCGGGTGGATCACGAGGTCAAGAGATCGGGATCATCCTGGCCAACATGGTGAAACCCCGTCTCTACTAAAAATACAAAAAAATTAGCTGGGCATGGTGGCGCTTGCCTGTAATCCCAGCTACTCAGGACGCTGAGGCAGGAGAATTGCCTGAACCCAGGAGGCAGAGGTTGCGGTGAGCCGAGATCACGCCATTGCACTCCAGCCTGGGTAACAAGAGCGAAACTCAGTCTCAAAAAAAAAAAAGAAAAAAGAAAAAAATCAGGAATAATAAACTGTGGAAGGCTGCAGAGACCTCTGGGGAGGAAGGCCTTTCTATGTCGGCATGTTCCCAGGAACAGAATGGCCTAAGCTCTAATACTCTAATCATAGTGCCCAAGGATGTAACACTCCATTGAAGCATGGAATGTAACCAGATGTGTAGACTCCTTCCTAAGCCCACTCCCACTGCACTATCTATTGATAAGCATAGTTCTTCAGAAACTCACATAAACCACCACTGGTATCAATTTTATGTTTTTATGTACAGCCTTTCTTCACCAATCCATTCTACCACCTGCACTATAGATAAAAGTTACCATTGTGTTCAATAAATATTGTGGAAACCGGAGCTTGGGGCCTTCACTGCTTGCAGTATAAAGTGATGGTCCCCTGGTCCTACTTTCATTCTTTTTTTTTTATTGTACTTTAGGTTTTGGGGTACACGCAGATCATGCAGGATTGTTGCATAGGTACATACATGGCAATGTGGTTTGCTGCCTTCATCCCCTCCATCACCTATATCTGGCATTTCTCCCTACAAAGGACATGAACTCATACTTTTTTATGGTTGCATAGTATTCCATGGTGTAAATGTGCCATATTTTCCTAGTCCGGTCTATCATTGATGGGCATTTGGGTTGGTTCCAGGTCTTTGCTATTGTAAACAGTGTTGCAGTGAACATACATGTGCATGTGTATTTATAATAGAATGATTTCTAATCCTTTGGTTATATACTCAGTAATGAGATTGCTGGTTAAAATGGAATTTCTATTTCTAGGTCCTTGAGGAATCGCCATACTGTCTTCCACAATGGTTGAACTAATTTACACTCCCACCAACAGTGTAAAAGTTTTCCTATTTCTCCACATCCTCTCCAGTATTTGTTGTCTCCAGATTTTTAAAATGATCACCAGATATTAGCCCTTTGTCAGATGGGTAGATTGCAAAAAATTTTCCCCATTCTGTTGGTTGCCAGTTCACTTTAATGATTGTTTCTTTTGCTGTGCAGAAGCTCTAGAGTTTAATTAGATCCCATTTGTCTATTTTGGCTTTTGTTGCCAATGCTTTTGGTGTTTTAGTCATGAAGTCCTGGCCTATGCCTATGTCCTGAATGGTTTTGCCTAGGTTTTCTTCTAAGGTTTTTATGGTGTTAGGTCTTATGTTTAAGTCTTTAATCCATCTGGAGTTAATTTTAGTGTAAGATGTCAGGAAGGAGTCCAGTTTCTGCTCTCTGCACATGGCTAGCCAGTTTTCCCAACACCGTTTATTAAACAGGGAATCCCCAGTGTGTGATGTTTTTGTCATGTTTGTCAAAGATCAGATGGTTGTAGTTGTGTGGCATTGCCTCCAAGGCCTCTTTTCTGTTCCATTTGTCTGTATCTCTGTTTTGATACCAGTACCATGCTGTTTTGATTACTGTAGCCTTGTAGTATAATTTGAGGTTAGGTAGCATAATGCATCCGGCTTTGTTCTTTTCGATTAGGATTATCTTGGCTATGGGGGCTCTCTTTTGGTTCCATATGAAGTTTAAGGTGTTTTTTTCAGTTCTGTGAAGAAGGTCCTTGGTAGCTTGATGGGGATAGCATTGAACCTATAGATTACTTTGGGGAATATGGCCATTTTCATGATATTGATTCTTCCTAACCATCAGCATGGAATGTTTTTCCATCTGTTTGTGTCCTCTCTTATTTCCTTAAGCAGTGTTTTGTAGTTCTCCTTGAAGAGGTCCTTTACATCCTTTGTTAGTTGTATTCCTAGGTATTTTATTCTCTTTGTAGCAATTGTGAATGGGAGTTCACTCATGATTTGGCTCTCTGTTAGTCTGTTATTGGTGTATAGGAATGCTTGTGATTTCTGCACATTGATTTTGTATTCTGAGACTTTGCTGAAGTTGCTTATCAGTTTAAGGAGATTTTGGGCTGAGATGATAGGGTCTGCTAAATATACAATCATGTTTTCTGCAAATAGAATTGGACTTCCTCCTTTCCTAATTGAATACTTTTATTTTTTTTTCTTGCCCAATTGCTCTGGCTAGAACTTCCAAAACTATATTGAATAGGAATGGTTAGAGAGGGCATCCTTGTCTTGTGCCAAATTTCAAAGGGAATGCTTTCAGTTTTTGCTTATTCAGTATTGATATTGGCTGTGGGTTTGTCATAAATAGCTTTCATTATTTTGAGATACATTCTTTCTATACCTAGTTTATTGAGAGTTTTTAGCATAAAGGGCTGTTGAATTTTATGGAAAGACTTCTCTGCATCTATCGAGATAATCATGTTTTTGTCTTTGGTTCTGTTTACATGGTTGAGTACATTTTAGACTCGTGTATGTTGAACCAGCCTTGCGTCCCCAGGATGAAGCCTACTTGATCGTGATGGATAAGCTTTTTGATGTGCTGTTGCAATCAGTTTGCCAGTATTTTATTGAAGATTTTTGCATCTATGTTCATCATGGATATTGGCCTGAAGTTTTCTTTTCTTGTTGAGTCTCTGCCGGGTTTTGGTATTAGGATGATGTTGGTCTCATAAAATCATTGGGGAAGGATTCCCTCTTTTTGGATTGTTTGGAATAGTTTCAGAAGGAATGGTACCAACTCCTCTTTGTACATCTGGTAGAATTTGGCTGTGAACCCATCTGGACCTGGAATTTTTTTTGGTTGGTAGGCTGTTAATTGCTCCCTCAACGTCAACCCTTGTTTTTGGTCTGTTCAAGGTTTCAAATTCTTGCTGGTTTAGTCTTGGGAGGGTGCAGGTGTCCAGAAATTTACCCATTTCTTCCTGGTTTACTGGTTTATGTGCATAGAGTTGTTTGTAGTAATCTCTGATGGTAGTTTGTATTTCTAGGGAATGTGTGGTGATATCCCCTTTATCGTTACTGATTGTATCTACTTGATTCTTTTCTCTTTTCTTTTTTATTAATCTGGCTAGTGGTCTATTTTGTTGATGTTTTCAAAAAACCAGCTCCTGGATTTATTGATTTTTTTGAAGGGTTTTTATGTCTCTATCTCCTTCAGTTCTGCCATGATCTTAGTTATTTTTTGTCTTCTGCTAGCTTTTGAGTTTTTTTTTTATCTTGCTCCTCTAGCTCTTTCAATTTTGATGATGTGTTGTCAAATTTAGATCTTTCCTTGCTTCTCATGTGGGCATTTATTGCTGTGAATTTTCATCTAGACACTGCTTTAAAAGTGTCCCAGAGATTCTGGTACTTTGTGTCTTTTTTCTTTTGGTTTCAAGGAACATCTTTGTTTCTGCCTTCATTTTATTGTTTATACAGTCAACATTTAGGAGCCAGTTGTTCAGTTTCCATGAAGTTGTGCAGTTCTGAGTTAGTTTCTTCATCCTGAGTTCTAATTTGATTGCCCTGTGGCCTGAGAGACTGTTATTTCCATTTCTTTGCATTTGCTGAGGAGTGATTTGTTTCCTATTGTGTGGTCAATTTTAGAGTAGGTACAATGTGATGTTGAGAAGAATGTATATTCTGTGGAATTGGGGTGGAGATTTCTGTAGATATCTGTTAGGTCCACTTGGTCTAGATCTGAGTTCAAGTCCTGGATATCCTTGTTAATTCCCTGTCTCATTGATCTGCCTAATATTGACAGTGGAGTGTTAGAGTTTCCCACTATTATTGTATGGGAGTCTAATCTCTTTGTAGGTCATTAAGAACTTGCTTTATGTATCTGGGTGCTCCTGTATTGGGTGCTTATATATTTAGGATCATTAGATCTTGTTGCATTGATCTTTTTACCATTATGTAGTGCTCTTATTTGTCTCTTTTGATCTTTGTTGGTTTAATGTCTATTTTATCAGAGACTAGGATTGCAACTCTTGCTTTTTTTGCTCTCCATTTGCTTGGTAAATTTTCCTCCCTCCCTTTATTTTTAGCATATGTGTTTCCTTGCACATGAAATTGGTTTCCTGAATACAGCACACTGATGGGTTTTGGCTTTTTATCCAATTTGCCAGTCCTTGTTTTTTGGTTGGGGCATTCAGTCCATTTACATTTAGGGTTAATCTTGTTATGTGTGAATCTGATCCTGCCATTTTGATGCTAGCTGGATGTTTTGCTCCTTAGTTGTCACATTTTCTTCATTGTGTCAATGGTCTTTACCATTTGATATATTTTTGGAGTCGGTAGAACTACTTGTTCCTTTCTATGTTTAGTGCTTCTTTCAGGAACTCTTGTAAGGCGAGCCTGGTGGTGATGGAATCTCTCAGCAATTGCTTCTCTGTAAAGGATTTTATTTCTCCTTTGCCTATGAAGGTTAGTTTAGCTGGATATGAAATTCTAGGTTGAAAGTTCTTTTCTTTAAGGATGTTGAATATTGGCCCTCACTTTCTTCCAACTTGTAGGGTTTCGGCTGAGAGGTCCACTGTGAGTCTGATGGGCTTCCCCTTGTGGGTAACCCAACCTTGCTCTCTGGCTGCCCTTAGCATTTTTTTCTTCATTTCAACCCTGGCAAGCTCTGACAATTATGTGCCTTGGGGTTGCTCTTCTTGAGGAATATTTTTGTGGTGTTCCCTGTATTTTCTGGACTTGGATATTGGCCTGCTTTGCTAGGTTGGGGAAGTTCTCTTGGATAATATCCTGAAGAGTGTTTTCCAGCTTGGATTCATTCTCTCCATCATATTCAGGTACACATATCAAACATAGATTAGGTCTTTTCACATAATCTCATATTTCTTGGAGGATTTGTTCATTTCCTTTCTCTTTTTTTTCTTTAATATTGCCTTCTTTATTTCATTGGGTTGATCTTCAATCTCTGACATCTTTTCTTCTGCTTGGTCAGTTTGGCTATTGAAACTTGTGCATGCTTCATGAAGTTCTTGTGATGTGATTTTGATCTCCATCAGGTCGTCTATGTTCTTCTCTAAACTGTTTATTCTAGTCAGCATTTCATCTAACCTTTTTTCAAGGTTCTTAGCTTTCTTGCATTATAAAACATGCTTCTTAAGCTCAGAGAAGTTTGTTATAACCCACCTTCTGAAGCCTCTTATGTAATTTCATCAAACTCATTTTTCATCTAGTTTTGTTCCCTTGCTGGTGAGGAGTTGTCATCTGGATGAAAAAAAAGTTGGAGAAGAGGCATTCTGGTTTTTGGAGTTTTCAGCCATTTTGTGCTGGTTTCTTCTTATCTTTGGATTTATGTGCCTTTGGTCTTTGAGGTCAGTGACCTCTGGATGGGGTCTCTGAGTGGATATCTTTTTCTTTGATGTTGAAACTATTTATTTCTGTTTGTTAGTTTTCCTTCTAACAGTAGGCCCCTTTGCTGCAGGTCTGCTGGAGTTTGCTGGAGTTCCACTCCAGACCCTGCTTGCCTAGGAATCACCAGTAGAGGCTGCAGAACAGCAAAGATTGCTGCCTGTTCCTTCCCCTGGTAGCTTCTTCCCAGAGGGGTTCCCACCAGATGCCAGCCTGAGCTCTCCTGTATCATGTGCAGTTGGCCCCTACTGGGGGGTGTCCTCCAGTCAGGATACACAGGAGTCAAGGAGCCACTTGAGGATGCAGTGTGTACCTTATCAGAGCTTGAATGCTATTTTGGGAAATCCACTGCTGTCTTCAGAGCTGCAAGGCAGAAACATTTAGGTCTGCTGAAGCTACCCACTACTGCTTGTTTTCCCAGGTGCTCTGTCTTAGGAATGTTTGGGCTTTATTTATAAGCCCCTGACAGGCTGCTGCCTTTTTTCAGAGATGCCTTGTCCAGTGAGGAGGGAGTCTAGTGAAACAATCTGTCTGCAGAGGCCTTGCTGAGCTGCCATGGGCTCAGTGCAGTTCAGACTTCCCAATAACTTTGTTTATTCTCTTAGGTTGAAACCTGCCGAGCTCCAAAGTCTCAGGTTGAGCTAAGACTGCTGTGCTGGCTGCGAGAATTTCAAGCCAGTAGATCTTAGCTTGCTGGTCTCCATGGTGGTGGGACCCATTGAGCCAGATCACTTGGCTCCCTGGCTTCAGCCCCCTTCCAGTGGAGTGAATGCTTCTGTCTTGCTGGTGTTCCAGGCACCACTGGGGTATGAAAAACAAGGCTGCTGTGGCTAGGTCAATTTCTGCCCAAATGGCCACCCAGTTTTACACTGGAAACCCAAGGCCCTGGTGGTTGTATAGGTACTGGAGGGAATCTTCTGGTCTGTGGGTTGTGAAAACCATGGGAAAAGTGCAGTGTCTGGGCTGGAGTACAGGGAACATTCTCTAATGGTTTTCCTTGGCTAGGAGAGGGAGTTCCCCAGCTCCTTGCATTTCCTGGGTGAGGTGATGCCCCACCCTGCTTTGGCTCACCCTCCTCGGGCTGCACCTACTGTCCTACCAGTCCCAGTGTGCTGAACCAGGTATCTCAGTTGGAAATGTGGAAATACCCACCTTCTACAGTAATCTGGAGCTGTTCCTATTTGGCCACCTTGCCCAGGGACTAAATTTTAGGATTAAAAAATTATTTCTGTGAAGAATGTCATTGGCTTTTGGATAGTGATTACATTGAATTCATATATTCCTTTAGTAGTATGGACATTTTTAACAATATTGATTCTTGCAATATATAAACATGGAATATCTTTCTATGTTTTTGTGTGCTCCTCAATTTCTTTCATTAGCACTTTATGGTTTTAATTGTAGAGATCTTTCCCTTCTTTAATTAAAGTAATTTCTAGCTATTTAATTTTATCTGTGGCTATTGATTTTATTTCAGATTGTTTCCTGCTGGCATATACAAATGCTACTAATTTTGTACATTGATTTTGTATCCTGACACTTTACTGAATTTGTTTATCAGTTCTAATGTTCTTTGTTGGTCTTTAGGTTTTTTATAAATATCATTTAGAAGTCATTTGAAAATATCATTTAGAAATCATTTCCAAATATCATTTTTTTTTATAGAAACCATTTGAGCGTTTTGTTACTTCCTGGCACATAAAGTGTTCAAGGTACTGGAGGTATCCATTTACATAAAGGTATCCATTACCTATCTAGAAAAAAGGTATCCATTTACCTATCTAGAAAAGTATGAACATTTTTAGTCCTAACCCTGGAGTCAGCCATTTCTCTAAGGAGCTCTGGTTTTCTTCAGTGGAAAATGGTATTCATAAGCCAGGATCTAGGCACTAAGCATGCTATTGCTATTGAAATGTTATTGTTACTTAGCCCTCTTAGTGGAGAGAAGTAGGGAATGTATGTTTTATACACACACACATACCACACACACACATTTACATCTATCTAATTATCAGCTATCCGCTATCTATCATCTTGTCTGTCTATCCATTTACCTATCTAGAAAAGTATGAATATGCACTGATACATCCATTCCAATCTAACTCCATAGGAGTCACACTCGTTTTCTCTCTTTCTGAATCCTTGACTCTTTTCTGCAAAAATGACATACCTGGCTTACAGTATACTTTATGTACTTATTTGATAAATCTCCTTTATGTAGCCAACTCTCACTCATCCCCTTCCACTTGTGGATACCCTCCTCACCTCACGTGGGTTTTCTATGCCCTAGATAGGCTCTGGCTGGTCTTTCAGGTCCCCCTCTGTGTGGACTCCTCTGATTGCTTGGGCTTCTACATCCAGGTCAGGCTGCCCCTCCATGTGGGCGCCTTCCCCAGCACACTTGGAATCTGACTTGGAACTACCATGACTCTGTCCTCCACCTTAACATGTGGCTACCACATGGCTGCGACTCACCTAATGGCTTTAGGATTCAGAAAGGGAGGGGAAAGGAAGGAGCAAAAAAGGAAAATGAATGAGTGCTTTTAGACATGCTGCCCAATCAACTGACCAACTGACCATTTTTTATTCGGTGTTCATTGCATTAAGATAATTGAGAGGGGAAGATGGAATGCAAGATGTATAGGAAAACATGTTTCCTATCTTCCAGAAATGTCAGGGAGATGAAGTAAAAGCAATAAATCAAAACTAATAATTTAATAAGTGCTTCAGTTGAATGTTACAAAAATATATGCTTCAAAGAAGGCAGGATGAAACTATGAATATTCTCTCCAAAGTCGCAGTAGATGCACTGTCTCCTGTGTTAATAATCAAAGTGGAGTTCTGACAAGGGCCCCACACCAACAGTGATTACAATGACAAGAAAATGTTTATTTGCTGGTTCTTAGTCATTCAGTTCTATAGACTTCTCTTTAGTGTGCAGGAAGGCATCAGATATTACTTTTGTAAGAGAGGTTTTTAATGCTTTGTTTAGTATAAAACATTATGGAATATTACAGATAAAACATGAAATAAATGTCACTATTAGAGTCATCACAATAATTCTTATTTTTTAAAAAAATTGTGGATGAAATTCTTGAGAAATGTTTATTCTCTGATGAGAGCTCAGGAGGAGTTGACAATGCTAATGGAGGTGGGCAGAGATAGTCCTATGACAAGCAGAGAGGCTGAATCTACCTGTCACATATCTGGTCATCTCCTTTATATTACATAATGCACAGCACTCTACACAGACACTTGTAGAGTTCCATGAATGTACAGAATCACCAATTGTTCATGCAGGACACTAGATGAAGCCCGTCTTTATTTCAAGGTTTTATTGACAACGTAAATTGAGATCTCTAGTGTTCTGGGGCACAGCTTTCTTGAAACACAAAGCAGAAGTCCTTAAAATAACTCATTCTCCACATAGGGTTCCATCTCTTGACTCAACCTTTAAAATAATGGGTTTTTCTGCTTGAAGAAGTCCTTGCACGCCTAATTTCAAGGGAATCTACAATAGTTAAACAAGCATATGGAAAATTAACAAATGAAGTGAAAGAAGAAAAGATGGAAGCAAAGTAGAAAAAATACATGAATGACGGTAATACTTTGCAAGCATGTAAAAACTACTCTCAATACTCTGTATCTTGGATTCTTCATACTTCATCTGTAAGCTGGGTAAATATGGGATAGTAAAAGTACTTACCATCCATCATTTAACAAAATATTTATGGAGTACTGATTTTGTGCCAGGCCTGAGAAATATTCTTGTGGACTTGTGTTCTTTTTTTATTTAAATTTTAAGCAGAAAGAATGAGTTTTAAAAATTGAATCCAGATTATTAGGTATTATGGCAAACTATTTTTGAATGGCCATATAAAGTTGAATTTTTGTAGGTTAAAACTTGCAAGGTAATCCTGAGTAGCTAGTGTACAGTTTAATTATGTGGGGAGTTTCAACTTCCAGAGTCTAATAACCCCTCCCAATTGAACCCATCAAGTGCAATGATGGAAAGAGGTCTTCAGAAAAAATTATTCTTTTCTTTTTAACATCTCCTCTTGGCTTCCAAGGGTAGTGCAAACG
The DNA here is from genome assembly GCA_028533165.1 of Leontopithecus rosalia. Classification (NCBI taxonomy): domain Eukaryota; kingdom Metazoa; phylum Chordata; class Mammalia; order Primates; family Cebidae; genus Leontopithecus; species Leontopithecus rosalia. The sequence continues at coordinate 1,307 of JAPYYA010003892.1, read as the reverse complement.
GGGCAGTTCTCAAGTCCTACAGTGTTTTGACTCATACTTCTAGCCCTGTTGTCACTGAGTTGTTCTTTCACTGTTGGGGGAGCCACCAACAGAGTAACATTCTGATCTCACTTCTGTGAGGGGAATTCAAATTGCCATGGATACATGGAAGTGCCAGCCTGAGATGCCTGAGAGCTTGCCAGGGAGTATCTACCCTGTCCCAGGTGTGCCAGGGGCCTACTTTCTCTCAGGGCTGAACCTCCTGCCTGAATACACATAAGAAAGTGACATAGATGCCCTGAAGCCATAGATAAGATGGAAACCATCTCTGTCCTTCTTTCCTAGGTACAAAGTATACTTAAGGGGTGGAGTTGCATATTAAATTTGTAGGACCTGGAAATAAGACTTATAGGCTATTGCTTAATATGAATCAATAACATCTGCTCTTTAACTTCTTCAGAGAAAAGATTCTAAGTCTTTCTATAAATGTATGACCTGGAATGTAAGGTCAAACAGTAAGGATAGCTCTGCTCTATGGTAGTCCTTTATATCCATTAGAAATGCCTCAAATTTAGTCATTCTCCATCTTGGCTTCACATGAGAACCGATCGGGGAGCTTTTAAAGTCATGCTGTGGGTAAATTAGTTAAGAATTTCTGAGATGTCGCAGGCATCATGAACTTTTGAAGCTCCCTGATGATTCTAATATATGGCTAGTGGTTGAGAACCACTGTCATGAGAGAGCTTCTGCAAGTTCTGGTGATGGAGAACACCATTTAAAAGTCACAGCAGGGTGATCATTGCACTTGATGATTGTGCAGAACACTTCCTCTTCCTGCCAATTGACTTGAAACTGAATTTAAACTTTACTCAGGTTCAAAGAGGCTGCACATAATCACGTCATGCTAATCTGCATTGACTACATGATGTTCTTAATGCTACAGGTTTTGAAGTCCAGAACCAAAGCACCATTAATGATCAAAGATAGATCCAAACAGATTATTTGGACCATAGAACAAATTATTAAAAGATAAACCTGCACACTCTTTTAAAAAAATATACACCCTTTGGTTAGAAAAGTTCTTAATGAAATGTACAGAAAGTGTACTGACCTGTGTTTCTTTACAAGGTTTGAAGGAGAAGTTCTGAAGGACTCTGATTAGAGCAAGTTTCATGTTCATGAGAGCAAACCTCATGCCAATGCAGTTTCTGGGTCCAGTTCCAAAGGGTGTGTATATGTAAGGATCTATGCTGTCCTTGTTCTTCTTACTGAACCTATCAAAAAGTAAACAAAACATAAAACCACGGTTACATATTAGGAGTTCTTAA
>JAPYYA010003891.1:0-12363 GCA_028533165.1 Leontopithecus rosalia | reverse complement strand
GGTATCTCAATGTGGTTTTGATTTGCATCTCTCTAATGACCAGTGATGATGAGCATTTTTTCATATGTTTGTTGGCCTCTTGTATGTCTTCTTTTGTAAAGTGTCTGTTCATTTCCTTTGCCCATTTTTGGATGGGCTTGTTTGAAGGTAGAAGGGCTGCAGTTCCCACTTCACTATACTCCAGGCTGCAGTCTGCCCTGTCTAGCCTGTGCCTGTTCAGTGATGCTGAGTGGGAATAGAGGGTAGGAACGGAAACATTCTGTGGAGGTCACCAGGAATCCCCATGGTCTTTAAACTACGACATAGAGGAATAAGTGCAACAGGAGGATTTCCGTTGCTTTTAGAATGTAGTTTTTCTGCAGAGATGCTGCAATCACGCTCAAAGCTCTTGCCCAGCTAGGAAATACTGGGCTTCTAGTCAATTGTGAAGCAACACACTTCTCTTAATACTAAAACACAAACTGACTTGAAATATTATTTTATATAGTTCTTTAAAAAATATTTTGTAGGGATGGGGATCTCGGCCTGTTGACCAGTCTGGTCTTGAGCTTCTGGACCGAAGTGATCCTCCTTCCCTGGCCTCCCAAAGTGTTGGGACAACAGGTGTGAGCCACCGTTCCTGGCCTAAATAAGTCTTATTATATTAATAAGCAGAGACTTACAGTTAATGTGCTGTGTTCAAGTTCCTGCCTCAGGGAAGTAGTGTGAAATTTATTTTCTTTAAAGATATAACAGAATTTTTTCTGCAAAGAGTCTTAAAAAAATAACAGCTGTAAGCTACACCATTTCCTTTTAGTTAGGCAGTCCTCCTCTCAAATAATCTATCTGTATCTGTCATCCGTCTGTCTACCCATCCATCCATCTATCCATCCATCCATCCATCCATCCATCCAAACATCTATGCCTCCATCCATCCAGTCTGTGTCAGCCCAATAATAGTCAGAATATGATTATAATTTTACCCAGGTCCATCCTTCAAAAAAGGGAAAAAGAGAAAAAATCAGAGAAACTAGAACAAACCACAATAGCAAGTGGGAATGGAAACTGTAGTGAAAGCACCCGTAATTCTGGAAGTGACAGTACTGAGTCCCTTTGCCCTTGTAAATGGGATGAGAGCCCAGGGTGACCTGGTTTACCTTGTTGGAGGGACTTTGCTGCCTCAGTGATGAGCCCTCCTGGCTACTACTGAGGGGAGTTCTACATAGTACTTGTACTTTGTGAATCACATTCCCATAGTATCAGCCAGGATGCTGTATTTGAGAGAATGAGGAACTGGTGAAGTATTAGCATGTGTCTTCACTTATTTCCTGTTAAACTGAAATTTCTAAGCAGCAGGCAGGAGTGGGAAGTGAGGAAATATGTGATACAGAGGAAAACAAATATTTCCCCAGCTGTAAAAGTTAGGCATTGTGGCTAAATTTACCCCATTATCCTCAATAGAAGAAAGATTGCCAAAGTGTTTCCAAATTCCTTAGCCTGGTATGCAAGACCATTTAAAAGTCAGATGCAACCTGACTTCTCTTCCTTCTCTCTTTTTTTCTTTCACACCAACTTTTTCCAACTTTTTGGTCTGCCAACCAAAGCCTGTTTGTTAAAACCTTTATTTCCTTCTTTAGACATTCCCACTCCTCTTCTATGCCTGGCTGGTGCCATCCTACCTGGCATTTTTTGAAACCTTTCCAGATGGCCCTATGTCCAGGGTGAGTTGAGAAGCAGTGGCCTATCTAAGGCTCACATCAAATCCGACTTCATCCCTGATGCCTGCCTGGGTTACTCTGGGATGCCAGGTGTGTCTCTCTCCACCAAGCCCATGGTAGTTACACTTTATATCAGTCCTTTGGCAGATAATATGAATTGCCTTATGTCATTTCATATTATTATCTTCTTTTATTCCTATTTAACACTTAGCCAATTCTTTCCCTTCCTTAAAGGTCTGTGTGTCTTAATTCCTCAATGAGAGGCGGAACTCATGAGAATTGAGTCCCACTGTGTCTTCCATTTAGTTAGGGGTTAATACATATTTTTGATTACCTGAAAGGGGCCAGAGGCACCAAAGAAAGCCAACCCATTATTTTATCCATAAAAGCCACAGATGAGCTTTGTGGGAAAGTTGTGTGCCCTGTGGTACCATGGGGTGAGGCCCTCAGGGTCTGAGGCCTCATGCCAGGTTGAATACATGCCAGCATTTAGAAAATTTCAGTACATTTTCTCAATCAGTCTTAGCACAGAAAAGCAAAGTATTTGTATCAGGTAAACTCTGGCATCACCTCTGGAATATACTGGCTTAATTGCTCCTGGTACCAAATCTTACAGGGATTTGCAACAATCTGAAAAATCTCAATAGGCAATAGAAGTCACTGTGAAGCAACACACAAAACCTGATGAAAGACAAGCTGACGAGCTGCTTGGTTCAATTCTGCTGGATCTTTGGGTGGTTCTTATCCATTCCCTTGGGAAATAATTCAGACAAACAAGTGGTATAGAACCATTCTCATTGGCTGAATACGCTTCCCAGCAGCATCTAGTGGGTATCTGAGAGTAAATGAAAGGGACTTATCTCCATCTCACTTACTCCTCACATAAGATCAATCTATAAAGTCTGGAGAATCTACCTCAGTCAATGTCTTTCCTGTGTGTTCCTTCCGTATTCTTACTGCAAGTGCTTGAGACCTCTAACTGCCTACCATATTTTATGTGAATCGCATCCATTCTTGCCTCCACATTGCTGCTAGTGGGATCTTTTCAAAAGGTATACATATTCATTCCACTCTCCTACTGACATTTCTTTAATTTTTATGCCTTGTTAATGTGATTCAGGATAAAATTTGAATTCCTGATTGTGTCATATACTATGGCATATGTGAGCTGGCCCTCCATACATTTCCATTTTCAGCTTCTACCATTTCTCCTAATATACGTCTACACTTGAGTCATACCTATTACCTTTGGCTTCCTTAATGGGCACAGCTCAACCACTAAGACTGGGCTGACGTCCTTTACCTTTACTAGGGTCATTGCAAGGGTTTCCAAATCTGTTTTCTTTAGACTTTAAGCACATTTAGAACAGGAATATGATTTTATCTTTGTGTCTCTGGCACCTCCCTGGCATCTGGCATGCAGAACAAATGTTTTCAAGAAGATAGATAAATGCAGAGGTCAAACAGAAGAGAAAAGGAGGAAATTAACGAACTTCAAATGCCTCTAGATGATCACGAGAGACGGGGAGTGCAATGAGGGGGCATAGGAAAGAAAATAGTGGCTATGACGCAGAAAGTAGCTTTAAATCTAAAAACAGTTCTGGTTTTTTCCCGCTCTTATAGGTAGAAATACAGAGTTGATTGTAGCATTGTTTCCCAGAGATCTAAAATTTTTATACTTGTTTTTAGAAAAATGTGCAAAAGGAAAGAAAATTCAAAACATGAATACTCTAAAGCCTTTGTCTTTGAACAAAGCTATGAATATTACTGATAAACATAAAGGAAAGATGGTATGATTTAAATGTAAAAGAATAATGGGAGAGACTATAAATACATTGCCTATGCACGAAACTGTATCAAAACAGTAAGCATAAAAAGAAACTCTCCAAGCATACTTTTTGCTTTTCTATTTGTTTTTCTCATTAAAAAGTTTGTTATTTTGAAAGTACACAGCTGTTTACAGGTATAAATAAAGAGGTAGCAATGTAACATCTACTTGAAATACATTTAATGTCACCATTATACTTAATGTCATCATTACATTTAACGTCACCATTAAGCTATGTTGATCATTTGCTCTATATTCAATACACAGAGATGAGCTTTGGTTTATACAAATAGTCTTATATTAAATCTAAGATTTTGCTTTTTCTTGAGTTCAAATACCTGAGGTATGTCTGCTAGATGACTGCCATAATTAACAGAGCCTCTGATACAATACTCTCTCTCTTAAATAAACAGAGAGTTTTGAAAGAAGTCAGTTCTCCATATCATTAGTTTAAGGTATAATGAAACCATAGGCTAGAAACTGCCTTTCATAATTTCAATTATAGACATTTAAAATATATATTAACTAAACTTTTTGTTTAGTTTAAAAAGTTTACTGGGTCTACATTTTGCTTCATTTATATCCTCTTTTATTGTGTCAAACATTCAAGAAGTGCTCAACAAATACTTGGGCAAATTATTTAATCTAAGCCTCAGTTTACTCATCAATGAAATGGGATTAATATGCCTGCCATAAATTGTTGGAAGATTAAACAAGATAGTGCTTTGTACTTTTCCTGGAACATACTAAACCACTCAATCAAAGATTGCTATTATTATTTGCATATCTGATCCTTGTAAGCCTTGGTTAAGGAGACTTTCAATTCTTAACATATTCCCAGAAGTATAAGACTGTACATCTCCTTAAAAATGTGGTATTAACTGAGATACAAGTACAAAGACAGATTCTCTTGGAAACTCTAAATGAACATAGCCAGTCAATAATGAAAAACTGCTCTAGTAAGGACCAAGTAACTTATGAAACAAATTTTCCCCTTTGAAATAGTGTTTCCCTGCCAAACAGCCTAAAGTTAGCATTATAGGTCAAATGCAAATGTTGCTTCATGCCTATTTTCTCTCCACCAAGGATTGTCGTTAATTCTCAAACAAATGTATGACTCCATATAGATTAAGAACCACGAATCTGGACTGCTGGAGATACAGAATGTACTTTGTTCTTCTACTTATAAGCATATTTAAAAATAAACAGTTTACTTTTTAATGAGGTTGTTTTTCTGGTTGTTGTTCTTGAGCTGTTTGTGTTCCTTGTAGATTCCAGATATTAGTCCCCTGTTGCATGCATAGCTTACAAATATTTTCTCCCATTCTGCAGGTTGCCTGTTCACTCTGTTATTTCTTTTGCTGTGTGAAGATTTTTAATTTAATTAAGTCCCATTTGTCTACTTTTGTTTTTGTCGATTGTGCTTTTGAGATCTTACTCACGAATTTTTAGCCTAGGCCAATGTCCACAAGACTTTTTCCTAGGTTTTCTTCTAAGATTTTTGTAGTTTCATGTCTTACATTTAGTTCTTTAATCCACCTTGAGTTGCTTTTTGTTACATGGTGAGAAATAGCAATTCAGTTTCATGCTTCTACGTAAGAAAATCCAATTTTCCCAGCAGCAACCCCATTGAAAAGTAGGCAAAGGACATGAATATTTTTCAAAACAAGACATACACATGGCCAACAAGCATATGAAAAAATACTCAACGTCACTAATTATCAGAGAAATGCTAATTAAAAGCACAGTGAGATATCACCAGATGTCAGTCAGAATGGCTATTATTTAAAAAGTAATAAAATAATAGATGTTGGTGAGGATGCAGATAAAACAGAATGATTACATACTGTTGGTGGAAATGTAAATTAGTACAACCAATACGGAAAACAGTAGGCAGATTTCTCAAATAGCTAAAGATAGAAATACCATTGAATCCAGCAATCTACTACTGGGTATCTACCCAAAGGAAAAGAAGTCATTCTATTGAAAAGGCACCTGCACTTGTATGTTTATCATAAAACTATTCACAATAGTAAAGATATGGGATCAACCTAAGTGACCATCAATGGATAATTGGATACAAAAAATATGGTATGTACTCAATGGAATACTATTCAGCCATAAAAAAGTGAAATCATGTCTTTTGCAGCAACATAGATGAAACTGCAGGCCATTATCTTAAGTGATACAGTAGAAACAGAAAGTCAAATACAGCATGTTCTCACTTATAAGTGGGAGCTAAATAATGTGTACACACGGACATAGAGCATGGAATGATAGCCAATGGCAAATCAGAAGGATGGGAGGAAGGTAAGTGATGAGAAATTACTTAATGGATACAATGTACATAACTGAAAGCCCAGACCTCACCACTATGCAATATATTCATGTAATAAAACTGCACTGGCAATCCTTAAATGTATACAAATAAAAAATAGTTTAAATCCTTTAAGAAGATGTTTTTCTCTGGACCTCCAGTATTTTTACAGATGTTTTTCAAATGTATTCTGAACCTTTTATATTTCTCTTTGAGTATTTTCTTTTGTTCTCAGCATAGATACAGAACTGTTGGCCACAGTCCTTCAGAATTGATCTCAACGTTGCTACTTTACTCTTCATGCATCACATAATTATTAATAGGAATCTTCTCTGCTGTTACCAGTATTCCATGATATATACATATTGTCCTTTTAAATGGTGACATGAGAGAATAGGGTCAGTGTTTTGCAGTAACATTCAGGATGAGAATTCATAAGCAACAGAAATAAGACACTGTCATCCAATTTGTTAAAATATTGAAGGTGATTATAGATGGTAGAGAGTTGTTGCCTTGGAATACTGTGAGTTAAAATAGTCTTTTTCTACCCTCATCAGATGAGATTTGCTAACCTGAAGAAATTACTGAAAAAGATGTGTTGACACCCAGGTTAAAGAGCACAAGGGACTGAGTCCGAAAATGTACTGAAATCTCTAACATCAAAGAATGTTTTGAAGAAAAATCTATAAACAGAAGTAAATAGGAAGAATGTATAGGGCTTCTCTTTCCTAACAGTGATCAAAAGGTAGAGACACACAAAAGCCTCATATGCTGGAATCCAAAAAGACATATTATTGTGGGACAGAGACACCTCTTAGATTTAACCATTCATAGTATGGACCATTTCAAGAGGGTTCACCACACTTTGTTTCAACTCCATGTTAAGTAAACAATCTTTTTCTTGGTAATCTGAAGACTCCATGCAATAGTCTGACTCCATTTTTTGATGTGTGACTGCAGACATCTTTTCAGCCTCACCCTTTCATCTTCCCTTTCTGTTCAACATTGGGGCAAGTCGACAAAAAAGCTCAGGCACTCTTCTTTTGTAACCAGTAAGTTCAAATTATACACTGTCACCCTTACCCTGGCCCTGTCCCTTAACCACCATTAAAAGCCCAAAGCCAGTCTCCTTTCATTTTGTCACAGGTCTCTGAAGACATTTTCAGCTTGAGATGCCTATCCTGCTGTCTCCAGAAAGCATCATTATGGGAGTAATAAACCTCTTCATACCCTCCTGGTGTTTGTGTTTGTGTGTGTCGGGGGTGGGGGCAGCATCACCAAATGGAAACCTAAATCAAATTTTGGATGGAGGTCTGTTCCAACTTTGTGGACTAGCCACAATACGCAGTCAACATGATCTTAGAATATGGGTGTCTTGAAATGCAGACACAATCGTATCAGTACCTAGGAAGAAATCTCCATTTAGCTTAAACATCAATTTTACATGAGTTCACATACTGGGAATCCATTCCATTGAATCTAATCAATGCTAACATGATGCTGAGACTGAATTTCGGAACCTGAGAAGTTGAAGATTAGTTTTGAAATTTGGTAACCCTTCCAATGGACTACTAGAAGACACCTTGGCTTTTTGTTTCTATTAACCATAAAGCAAACATGATTTTATTCCTCTAGGAAATGACACGCACTCCATTTGAAGGAATAGTTCTTCATTAGAAAGAGCAAGCTTAAATGTCTGCAGGGGGCAGCAGTTAACCTACAAAGAGAGCAAGAGAAAATTGACATGCCAAGATTTTGTATTGTAACCTAGAATAACGTGTCTCTAGTACATTGAAATACTATATGGTGTTTAAAAAGGCAATGTAACAACTCTACACCAATTAGAACTCCAAATCCCAAACACAAACAACACTAAATGATGGTGGGAATGTGGAGCGATAGGAACTCTCGTTCATTAATGTCGGGAATACAAAATGGTACAGCTACTTTGGAATACAGCCATTTCTTACAAAAGTAAATACACATGCACCATATGCTTCAGCAATTATGCCCCTTGGTTTTTACCGAAAAGAGTTGAAAACTTATGTCAACACAAAAACCTGCACACAAATGTTGATAGCAGCTTTATTCATAATTGCCAAAATTTGAAATCAACCAGTATGTCCTTCAGTAGGTGAGTGAATAAACAAACTGTAGTACCTTTAGATAACGGAATATAATTCAGGGCTAAAAGGAAATGAGCTATCAAGACATGAAAAGACACGGAGGAAACTTAACAGCGTATTACTGAGTAAAAGAAGCCATTCTGAAAAGCCTCCACTAATATGACACTCTGTAAAAGGCAGAACTATGGAGGCAGTAAAAATGATCAGTCATTGCTAGGGGTTATGGGGAGGGAGGAATGGATAGCCAGAGCACAGAGGATTCTTAGGGCAGTGAAATTACTCTGTAAGATACTATAATGGTAGACACATGTCATGAAACATTTGTCCAAATCTATAGAAAGTACAACACCAAGAGTGAACTCTAATGTAAACTATGGACTTTGGGTGAACCTATATGGACTTACATGTGTCTATGTAGGTTCACCAGTATAAAAGATATACCACTCTGGTGTGGGACATTGATAATGGGGAGGCTGTGCATGTGTAGGCGCATGGGGGATATGGGAACTTGCTGAACTTTCCATTCAATTTTTCTGTGAATCAAAACTGCTCAAAAAAAAAAGTTTAAAAAACAATACTGTAAGGTCAGCTTTTGACCCTCTGCTATAAATGCTAGGGTAGAAAAGCTGCTAGCTAAAAGTATAAGAATCTTAACCATGTTGTTAACAAGTGAAAAAAAAATCTCTTAATAAGTACAGTGTAGGTGATCATTACATATTAGTATATGAATACAAAAATTGTCACTAAAGAAACTAAAGCATTTGTTTTGAGTCTCTTGCTTTCCATTTCCCCTTTCATTTTATTTATGCCAACCAGACTCCTGTGCTTCATGAACTGTTATAAAATCTGATGCTCAATTAATGGACCTCACCCCTTACACAGACATATTAGTTGATGTTGGTATTTCATGCACAAATGCAATGTTTTATGGAATGTTGAGCTATTTGGCAAACATATAACAAATATTATTTGCTATATGTTTATATATAATGTAACAAATATTATCTGCTATCTAGAAATCTGCAAATATACAGATGGTGTTTAAAGTACTCAGGGGTTTAGAGTTATCCAAAACTAGGTTCAAATACTGGTTTCACCAGTTGTTAACCATGTAACTTGGGAAAGTTGGTTCACAACATCTGCCATATAAAGAATCCTAAGGATTAAAAGAAGATTGCATACATAAAGCATCCATCATAGTGCCCAGTACACAGGAGGTGCTTAATAAATGTTAACCACTTTCCTTTCCAAGGTAGCCTTCTTGGCTTCTCTGGGTTTTAGTATCTGAAATCTTGTAGGGGTTTCATGAGTCCAGTTGTTCATATTTACTCAGAATATTCACATTTGCAAAATCATAAAATGTGCATAAACCAAATTTGCCTCCGTTTAATTGATTTGATTTATGGAAGTGCAATAACAAAACAATGGAGAGAATTATTTACTGTAGTATACTATTCACTAATTTTTGAACTTCATGTGATTTAAATTTGGTGAGAGAATTCATGATGGTTATTTTGCACACATGGCTACTCAATGGGCCATAGCTATTTTTCTCCTACTACTTTCTGAAAGCCACTGGAAAGCTGCCTCTTAAAGGCCCAAGCCAAAAGTCCCAATCCACTAATACAAATAGTCAGGCAACGGACTTTCTGATAAGTAAGAGTCCACTATTTATTTTAAAGGCTCAGTAGTCTCTATAGAATAATTCATTACCTAGCCTTGAAAAGCATTGTTACAAGACAATTCTGAAGAAATGAACTCTGATGCTAGGAGTGGATGAGATTTTGAAAGGATTCAAGCTTTCTTCATTCTCCTTCCCAAACAATCTTTAGTTCAAGTTACTCTCCCTAAAAGCCTGAAGCAAAGCTGCTTATACCAGGTAAATGCAACAGCCTTTTAATGCAATGTTATGGCTGAACATGTAAGTGTATCAGAGGTCAAGTTTCAGTTACAGTTCCTACAGCAATCGTAACTTGGCCACTTAACAATTGTAACTTGGCCACTTAACAATTCAGTGGTAACCATCATCAGAGTATCCACAAACAGAGAAAGCATTCCTGCAGTAGCTCTAGGTCTTTCTGTCAAGTAAAAGTTTTGGCTATTATGTTGCATTTGTTTTCAGTGCCTTTACACATATCAGTGTTTTAAAAGGATCATATTTAACTTCATCACTTCATGAAAGCTCTTCACACTGGCCTCACTCTCAATGGTGATGTCTTCAGCCACATGGAGTCTTGCGATTGTCCATTTCAGTTCAAATATGGCATTATAAGTTTCTCCTTACATTTTTATGGAGACTCAACTGTGACAAATCCTTCTCAGCATATTGAAAGGTTGTTTTTACACAGGAGGGTAAGTTGGAAAATTTATCAGAGTGTTCACTCCTCAGCAAATGAACATAAAATGAGAAATAAATAAAAATTAAGGACAGAAAACCTGGGTAGTGATAGATCCAAAGTTAAAGGTGGGGTTTTACGGACCTCACTAAAATACCAAAATAAAACAACAACAATGGAAATATGGGGTACATTGTGTTTTAAAAGCATAAGTATAAATGATTTTTATAATATACTTAGTGGGAGAACTAGAAGAAAAAAATATAGTTTCATAGCGAGACAATAATTAGCAATCCCTGACTCTGTCTTTTTTTAATTCAAAGGTCATTATAACAACTCAACATCATGATGCCAGCATGAGTATGGGAGATTGAATAAGCACGCTATGTAGTCATAGGGAAGGTAGCGATTCTGAAAGAGCTAAAACAAGGGTGAGCAAACTATGGTCCACGTGCCAAGTCCAACACACAGCCTGCTTTTGTAAATGTAGTTTCACAAAATAAAACGGGCTGATTGGAATACAGCCAGCCCCATTAGTTTACATATTTTCTACAGCTGCTTTCATGCTATAGTGGGAAGCAGAATTGAGTAGTTGTGGCAGAGACCATTAAGTTGGTAAAGCATAAAATATTTATAATCTGGGCTTTACAGAAAACTCAGCCAGAAAGTGTAGACAAAAGCAGACATATAGATCCATTGTCCAGATTACACAACTCTGGACATTTTGGTTGAGGAGAAATGGACACACAAAAAAATATATGTAGGCTAGAAAAGATCATTTATTTTATTTTGTTTTTAGGGCATAAAGGTACAAAATCCCAGCTAAATTATGAATAAATCATTCCCTTAAAAATTTTCAGACAAGATGATATGACTGTCTCTTTCTCTTAATCTAAATCATTAATGTACAGGCTCAATATACTTTAAAATCTATGGTTTGCTGGGTTTAAAGACTTAAAAATTAAAAGGCTTGTATCTAAAACCCCAAATAATATATATATATTATATATTATTATATATATATTATATATAGTATATATATTACATATATTATTATGTATATTATATATAGTATATATATTATGTATATTATATATAGTATATATATTATATATTATATATAGTATATATAATATATAATATATATAATAATATATATTATATATACTATATATAATATATATTATTATATATATTATACATAGTATATATAATATATATATATTATATAGTATATATAATATATATTATTATATATAGTATATATAATATATATTATTATATATTATATATAGTATATATATTATAATTATATATAGTATATATATTATTATATATTATTATATAGTAATATATATAGTATATATATTATTATATATATTATATATATAGTAATATATATAGTATATATATTATTATATATTATATATATAGTATATATATATATATAGTAATATATATATATATATACTATTTACTTCAGGAGTATTTCAGTTGAAAGTCAAGCAGAAATAAAAAATTTATGAGAAATAATTATACTCAGCAAAATGTTATCATTTAATAACTAAGCTCTAGAGAAATGAAGAAAAATGGACAAAATAGTTACATTCAATGCAGCAAGAAAGAATGCCAGAAGGAGCTTAATAACACATAAAATTGATATTGTAAAAAAAAAAAGGGCTAAGACATAAATACTTTATTAGCTGGAGGAAATACAGTAATTTTTATGGATGTTTCAGCAAGAAACAATAGGCAAATACTACTACCAAAAACAAAGTCATAAGAACTAAGTTGTATAATTCTTACAGGAAGGGCTAGAAACTTGTGCTCAGATACTATCCCATAAAAATAATGAAAGCATTTGTTGCCAATGCTTTTGGTGTTTTGGTCATGAAGTCCTTGCCTACTCCTATGTCCTGAATGGTTTTGCCTAGATTTTCTTCTAGGGTTTTTATGGTGCCTGGTCTTATGTTTAAGTCTTTAATCCATCTGGAGTTAATTTTAGTGTGAGGTGTCAGGAAGGGGTCCAGTTTCTGCTTTCTGCACATGGCTAGCCAGT
>JAPYYA010003890.1:0-12364 GCA_028533165.1 Leontopithecus rosalia | reverse complement strand
CAAAGTCTCAGGATATAAAATCAATGTGCAAAAATCACAAGCATTCCTATACACCAATAACAGACTGAAAGAGAGCCAAATCAAGAACAAACTGCCATTCACAATTGCTACAAAGAGAATAAAATACCTAGGAATACAACTAATGAGGAATGTAAAGGACCTCTTCAAGGAGAACTATAAACCACTGCTCAACAAGATAAGACAGGACACAAACAGATGGAGAAACATTCCATGTTCATGGTTAGGAAGAATCAATATCATGAAAATGGCCATACAGCACAAAGTAATTTACAGACTCAATGCTATCCCCATCAAGCTACCAATGACTTTCTTCACAGAACTGGAAAAAACCACCTTAAACTTCATATGGAACCAAAAGAGAGCCCACATAGCCAAGTCGATTCTAAGCAAAAAGAACACAGCAGGTAGTGAAGTCACTACCAGACTTCAAACTATACTACAAGGCTACAGTAATCAAAACAGCATGGTACTGGTACCAAAACAGAGATATAGAACAATGGAACAGAACAGAGGCATTAGAGGCAACACAACATATCTACAACCATACAATCTTTGATAAACCTGACAAAAATGACCAATGAGGAAAGGATTCCTTGTTTAATAAATGGTTTTGTGAAAACTAGCTAGCCATGTGCAGAAAGCAGAAACTGGACCCCTTCCTGACACCTTACACTAAAATTAACTCCAGATGGATTAAAGACTTAAACATAATTCCTGGCACCATAAAAACCCTGGAGAAAAATCTAGGCAAAACCATTTAGGACATAAGAGTAGGCAAGGACTTCATGACCAAAACACCAAAAGCATTGGCAACAAAAGCCAAAATAGACAAATGGGACCTAATCAAACTCCACAGCTTCTGCATGGCAAAAGAAACAGTCATTTGAGTGAACTGGCAACCAACAGAATGGGAAAAATTTTTGCAGTTTACCCATCTGACAAAGGGCTGATATCCAGAATTTACAAAGAACTCAAACAGATTTACAAGAAAAAACAAACAAGCCCTTCAAAAGTGGGCAGAGGATATGAACAGACACTTTAAAAAAGAAGACATACATGAGGCCAATAAACATATGAAAAGATGCTCATCATCACTGGTCATTAGAGAAATGCAAATCAAAACTACATTGAGATACCATCTCATGCCAGTTAGAATGGCGATTATTAAAAAATCTGGAGACAATAGATGCTGGAGAGGATGTGGAGAAATAGGAACCCTTTTACACTGCTGGTGGGAGTGTAAATTAGTTCAACCATTATGGAAGACAGTGTGGCGATTCCTCAAGGACCTAGAAATAGAAATTCCATTTGACCCAGCAATCCCATTACTGGGTATATATCCAAAGGACTATAAATCGTTCTACTATAAGGACACATGCACATGAATGTTCATTGTAGCACTGTTTACAATAGCAAAGTCCTGGAACCAACCCAAATGCCTATTGATGATAGACTAGACTGGGAAAATGTGGCACATATACACCATGGAATATTATGCAGCAATCAAAAATGATGAGTTCGTGTCCTTTGTAGGGACTTGGATGAATCTGGAGAACATCTTTCTCAGCAAAGTGACACAAGAACAGAAAATGAAATACCGCATGTTCTCAATCATAGGCAGGTGATGAACAATGAGAACACATGGACGCAGGGAGGGGTGCACTATACAATGGGGTCTATTGGGGGGAATAGGGGAAGGACAGCGGCGGGGGACATGGGGAGGGATAGCATGGTGAGAAATGCCAGATGTGGGTGAAGGAGAGGAAGGCAACAAATCACACTGCCATGTGTGTACCTATGCAACTATCTTGCATGTTCTGCACATGTACCCCAAAACCTAAATTGCAGTAAAAAAAAGAATAAATATAACGAAGAGGTGAAGGATGTTTACACTGAAAACTATAAAACATTAATTAAAGAAATTAAACAAGACATAATATTGGATAGATACACCATATTTGTGGATTTAAAAATTAATATTGTTAAGCAAAGGAGAAAGAATTCCCTGTTTAATAAATGGCGTTGGGAAAACTGGCTAGCCATGTGCAGAAAACAGAACCTGGACCCCTTCCTGACACCTTACACTAAAATTTACTCCAGATGGATTAAAGACTTAAGCATAAGACCTAATACCATTAAAACCCTAGTAGAAAACCTAGACAAAAACCATACAGGACATAGGCATAGGAAAGGACTTCATGACTAAAACACCTAAAGCATTGGCAACAAAAGCCAAAATCAACAAATGAGATCTGATTAAACTCCAGATCTTCTGTACACCAAAAGAAACAATCATTAGAGTGAACTGGCAACCAACGGAATGGGATAATTTTTTTTGCAATCTACCCATCTGACAAAGGACTAATATCCAGAATCTACAAAGAACTAAAACAGATTTACACGAAAAAAACAAACAAACCCATTCAAAAGTGGGCGAAGGATATGAATACACACTTTTTAAAAGAAGACGTATATGGGGCCAACAAACATATGAAAAAATATTCATTATCACTAGTCATTAAAGAAATGCAAATAAAAACCACATTGAGCTACGATCTCAGGCCAGTTAGAATAGCAATCATTAAAAAAACTGGAGACAGCAGATGCAGGAGAGAATATGGAGAAATAGGAACAGTTTTACACTGTTAGTAGGAGTGTAAATTAATTCAACCATTGTGAAAGACAGTTTGGTGATTCCTCGAGGACCTAGAAATAGAAATTCCATTTGACCCAGCACTGAGTATATATCCAAAGGAATCTACAGCGTCAATGTAATTCCAATAAAAATTCAAATAGCATTTTGGAAAGCAATCCAATTTATATAGAACCACAAAAGACCTCAATAGCCAAGGAAATTTTGAGCCAAAGGATAAAGCCAAAGGCATCACACAACCTAGTTTCTAAATAGTCTTTAAATCTATGGTAATCAAAATAGTAATGTATTGGCAAATAAATAGACACATAAACTAGTGGAACAGAATAAAAAGCTCAGAAAAAAATCCACACATTTATGGTCAACCTATTTTCAAGAAAGATACCAAGAACAGGCAATAGAGAAAGGAGAGTATCTTCAGTAAGTGGTGTTGGGAAAATTATATACACAAATGCCAAAGAATTACATTGGACTCTTATCTCACTCTAGGTAAAAAATTAACTCAAAATGGATTAAGTACATACATGAAAAACCTGAAATTATGAAACTACTGAAACAATATAAGGGAGAGCCTTCAGACATTGGTCTGAGCAATGATTCTTTGAATCTGACTCCAAAAGTACAGGCCACAAAAGCAAAAATAGACAAATGATATTACATCAAACTAAAAATATTATGCAGAACAAAAAAATAATCAACAGAAGAAAAGACAACCTATGGAATTGGAAAAATATTAGCACAACATACATCTGATAAGGAATAAATATCCAAAATATGTAAGAAATTCAAATTAGTCAATAGCAAAAATATCAAATAACCTTATTCAAAAAATGGGAAAAGGACCTAAATGGAATGAAAGCAAGCAAATGGGCAGCCAGTATATCAAAAGATGCTCAACATAACTAATTATTTGGGAAATACAAATTAAACCTACCATGCAATATCACCTCACACCTGCCAGAGTGGCTACTATCCAAATATTAAAACTAAAAAGTGTTGTCAAGAAAGTGGAGAAAAGGGAATCCTGGTACACTGTTAGTGGGAGTGAAAAATGGTACAGTCAATATGGAAAACAGAATGCAAGTTCCTGAAAAAGTTAAAAATAAAATTATCATATGATCCAACAATCTCACTTTTGAATATATATCCAAAGGAAATAAAATCAGTATGTCAGAGAGCTACCTATGCTACCATGTTTATTTCAGTATCATTTACAATAGCCAAGACACAAAGTAAACTTCAGTGTTCAGTAATAGATTAATAAATAAATACATTGTGGTATATATATATATACATACACCATGAAATACTATTTAGCCTTAAAAAAGAATTCTCTCAATTTACAACAACATTGGTGAACCTGGGAGATATGCATAGAAAGACAAATGTCATATGCTTTAACTTATATGTGGAATATAAAAAAGTTACACTTATAGAAGCAGCAAGTGGACCTTAGGGTGAGAGAAAAGGTTAGGGAATTGTTGGTCAAAGGATATAGAATTTCATTTAGAAGGAGTAAAGTTTAAGATATCCACTGTACAACATGGTGACTATAGTTAATAACATTGTCTTATATATTTGAAAATTGCTGAGATAATAGATTTAAAATGTTCCCATCACAAAAAAAGATAAATATGTAAGTTAATACATATGCTACAATTAGCTTGATTTAGGTATTCCAGAGTCTACATATATATCTAAATATCATGCTGTACACCATAAATATATAAAATTATTTTTATTTTTTATTTAAATAACTGTATTTGAAGAAGAGCTATTGTAATGTATGTGTTCTGCATTACTAAATTTCTAATTTAATGATTATTTTGGAAAGGTTTCCCTTAGGAATTTTGAGTCAATTAATGGACCTAATAGAGAGAGCTAAGCATTCATTTAGCTGCAAATAAAATGAACTAAATGTATCACTGGTAAAAAACAAAAGAGACACATATTTAACCTTCTTAATTATTGCTATTTAGAATAAGGTCAGTATTCCTCTGTGTAAAGAAATGTAAAATCTTCAATTATTTTGCAAGATAGTGTCTTAGTCTATTTTGTGAAGCTATAACAGAATTCTTGAGACTTGGTAATTTATAAAGAAGATAAAATACTTTCCTCATAGTTTTGGAAGATGACTGGAAAGTCCAAGATCAAGGTTTCAGCGTCTGGTGAGGTCTATCTTGCTGTATCATCTCATAGTGGAAGGCGAGAGGACAAAAGAGGGTCAGGGAGAAACTAAAAAGAAGGCCAAACTTGTCTTTTGGTAAAAACCCACTCCCACAATGGCAAACTCACTCCCACAAATTCATCTACTTTGGGGGTTAGTGCTCCCATGATGCAAACACCTCATCTCTCAACACCACCACACTGGAGATCAAGTTTCAATTCATTAACTTTGGGGGGATACATTCAAACCATAGCATTCTGCTCCTGATCTTTCAAATTAATGTTCTTTCTCATATGGAAAATACATTCACTATATCCCAATAGTCCCAAAATGTTAACTTATTCCAGCATGACTCAAAAGTTCAAAATCCAAAGTCTCAAATACTATGAGAGTCAAGGCATGAGTCATCCTGAGGCAAATGTCTTTCTAGCTGTGAACCTCTGAAATCAAAACAAATTATATACTTTCAAAATACAATGGTGCAACAGGCATAGAAAAGATAGACATTCCCATTCCAAAAGGTAAATAAATAAGACGAAAGGAGTAATGGGCCGCAAGTAAGTCCAAAATCCAATAGGGAATTATATGTTAAGATTTCAGAATATCTTTCACTTAATATGCTGCCTACTGGACACACTAGGATGGAGGTTGGAGCCCCCAGGCCTTTAGCAGCCTTACTCCTATGGCTTTACTGGGCTCAGCCCATGTAGGAGCTCTCATGGGTTAAAGTAGTTTTTGGTTATTTTTGTTTATCTATTTATCAACAGCCTTTTGAAGAAAAGTTGAAGTCTTTTGTGCCTGCAGCCCTCCCAAGCTGGTGTTCCATGTTCATAAATCCATAGTTCAGGCGTCTCACAGGTGGCCTTGCTCCCAGGGTTCCACTAGGCATTGCCCTAGTGGGGACTCTCTACGGTGGCTCCACCACGTCTGTCAGCTGCATCCTGTAAAATCTAAGTGGAGGAATCCATGCCCCCACAATTATTACATTCTGTATACCTGAAGAATTTGTGGCAGATGGATGCTGTCATGAATTACCACTTGTACCCTCCAGAACAGAAGCCTTAGCCATATCTGGGTCTACCTGAGCCACAGCTGAGTGGCTCAGAAGCCCTGCAGCGAAATGTGGTGAAGAGAGTTCTGGAGTTACCCTGGGCAGCAAGTCCATGGAGTGATTCTTAGCCCTGTCTCCCAAAACCACTCTATCCTCCTAGAGCTTTGGCCTGTGATGAGGTCAGCCTCACAGAGCTCTGAAATGCCTTGGCATCATTCTCCCATTGTCTTGAAGAATAGCATCTGGCTTCATTCTATTTATGCTGATTACTTTTTCAAATATTCCCCTTGCCCCAATACACACACACACACACACCCTTGCATGCTATTTCTTTCTTTACATGAATGGGCTGCAAATCTTCCGAATTTGTACATTTGTTATTTTATTACTCTATTCTGTTACTCTATGCAGTTTATATTGTGAAAGCAAAAGAAATCTTGGGGCCCCCCCAAATCACTAAGCTAAAGGGAAAAGTCAAGCTGAGAACTAGGGCCAATTTGCCTCCCATTTTATTGAAAGTAACCCCTCTGCTCACTGAGATAAATGCATATCTGATTGCCTCCTTTGGAGAGGCTAATCAGAAACTCAAAACAATGCAACCCTTTGTCTCTTATCTACCTATAACCTGGAAGGGCCTTCCCTGCTTCTAGTTTTCCTCACTTTGCTTGGAGCTGTCCCACCTTTCCAGACCAAAACAATGCTCATCTTGCATACTTTAATTGGTGTTTCATGTCTCCCTAGAAGGTGTAAAACCAAACTGTGCTCTGACCACCTTAGGCACATGTCATCAGGACCTCCTGAGGCTGTGTTATGGGTGAACATTCTCAATGTTGGCAAAATAAACTTTCTAAATTAACTGAGGCCTATCTCAGATTTTCAGGGTTCACAGAATTATTTCTTTCGCTCTCATTTTACTGCATGTAGTTAAAATAAGCCATGCAAACCTTTCCATATTTTGCTTAGAAATTTCTTCCAACAGATACCCTCGTTCAGAAGTCTGCAAACTTTGGCACCAGGGACTGGTCTTGTGGAAGACAATTTTTCCACAGATGGGGGTTGTGGGGCAATGGTTTTGGGATAAAACTGTTCACCTAGGACATTAGTTAGATTCTCATAAGGAGTGCACAAGCTAGATTAGTCACATGTGCCATTCACGATAGGGTTTGTGCATTTATAAGAGTCAATGTCACTGCTGACCTGGCAGGAGGCAGAGCCCAGGCAGTAAGGCTCACTTGCCTACTGCTCAAATCCTACTGTGAGATCCGGTGCTGAACAGGCCATGGATTGTTACTGGTCTGTGGCCTGGGGGTTGGGTACACCTGCCCTAGTTCATTGCTCTTAACTTCTGTCTTCTATAGAGCCCTAGTGCATACCCACAATTCAACGAAGTGGTTTTTTTGCCATTTTATAAGAAGGATGAGCTTTCCTCCAGTTTCCAATAAGACAATCCTCATTTTTGTCTGAAACTTCATCAAAATGGTATTTACTGTCCATATTTCTACCAACATTCTGATCACAACCACTTAAGTAATCTCTGAGAAGTTCTATAGTTTTCCTACAGTTCTTCTTTTCTGACTTCTCACCAGAATTTCTCCTAAAGTTATAATCATGGCAATCCAGGCTTTCTCTACTCTGCTCCTCCAAATACTTTTGGCCTCCTCCCGTTACTCAGTGCTGAAGCCCCTTTGACATTTATAGATATTTGTTAAAGCTATTCTCTAGTACCAATTTTCTATCTTAGTCCATTTTGTGTTGCTATGCAGAATACCTGATACTGAGTAATTGAAAAATAATTTCTCACACTTCCGGAGGTTGGGAAGTCGAAGATCAAGTCCCTAGCATCAGGGAGTCTTCTTGCTGCTTCATTCCACTGTAGAAAGAGAGCAAGAGAAGACAGAGAAAGAAAAGAAGGCTAAAGTCATACTTGTAAAAGAAACTCACATTTATGATAATTAATCAATTTTTGAGAGTGGTGCCTCCTTGACACAGAAGCCTCACATTGGGTCCCACCTCCCAACACGGCCACACTGAGGATTAAGTTTCCAACACATTGGGGTAAATGTCTAAACCAGATAGGTGGTCTGAAAACTACAAGAAACTCTGTTTAGGGACCATTATAAGCCAATATTTAATGCAAAAATACCTGTATATACTATCTCAGCAACATAACCTTTTAATTCGTGCTTGTAACAGAAGTGTGAATGATAAAATAATTAAAGCCTTCTGAAGTAGTCTTTAAATCTGGAGTATCGGAGAGTGTGTGTGTGCATGTGTGTGCATGTGTTTAATAGTCTCCGGAGTTAAAGTAGGTGAATAGTAATCTCAATTTAGAGTGTTTTTCTAAATATGAGACTTTGGCCTGTTTCTCTGTCTTGAGAATTGGTGCCATTTCTGTAAAGCTAGTGATTTATAATAATTTAATACATAAAGTAGCTTAGAGAATTAAATTATATCGTGTATTAAATTTTACTATTATTTGATCTTAGCAAGTGCTTAGGGAATAAATAATCCATAAATGTTAGTGTAATATTGTGATATAGCTAACTTAGAGTTGGAACCTGCACACTGCCATTTTATAAAGGACAAAAATGTTTCCAGTCTCCTCACAAGGACTGCTAACCTTGGTTTCTGTAAACTCCTAGATTATTTGCAGGATGCAAAGAGAGGTAAAGCTGCATACCTTCTCTTATCTGCCAGAATTGCTGGCCTTTGTTTCCCAGAGTAAGCACCCCCAGATAATTCCATCCTGGCACTAAGCAACTGAAAATCTATGGATCCCAGCCCTATCCAGAGGATGTGTAAACGAATGCTAATCTTAGTATCTGTGAACTCCTTAAATAACAATCAGAATAGTCCCCTGGCCCTCGAAATGTCCGGAGCCCCCTCACCCTCATCTCCGCCCAGAAGGTGATCTGAATCCACTGGCCCTCGGAATGTCTGAAGCCCCTCACCCCATCCTCTCCCCTCACCCCCAAGGTGATTTTACGGGTATAAAAAGATGTTGTCACCCTTCTTTCTCTGCCACGGGTTGGAGAGACGTGAGTCCTCCGTGGTCGCCGGCAATAAACCCTGCAATTTGGCATACTTTTGTTCTGGTGTTGACTTTCTGTGCTCAGTTTGATGCAACATTAGATTTTGAAAAGTGGAGAAGCAATGTTATGTTTTACATGTAGGTTTCAACGAGTAAAAAGTAGCACTGTTAGCAGAAATTTCACGTTACTATGACTTACGAAGTGATTACAATGTTTTTCTACAAATGACAATTATAAAAATTATATACTTGACATATTAACCTCATGTATGCTTTAGGCTCTACCTCCCCACATAAAAAGGTTCCTCATAAAAGTAAATTTTATCTATGCTGTCATTGGATTTCTGGAATTGTCAAATATTAGGATATTTAATCTAGTAAGAAGCCTTAATCATTTCTGAATCCAAATTCTTATTTTATAAATGAGGAAAGCTGTTACTATTAAACATATTTTACCCATATAAATCGCTATGATATAATTTTAGACTTCTGAATTTCTACCACAGTGATAGAATATATTTTTAATAACTAGCAATTCAATATATTCACAAGGCAGAAATGTATTTGTAATATGTTGCCTTTAGAGACATTTGATAGATTTGTTTTCTTCTTCACCAAGACACTTGGTTGTTAATAATTTTAGGGTTGGAGATCACTAATTAGCCACTATTAGATTGATAAAACAGACATAATAATGTTGGGATGAGTCAATTTTGTTATTTGTATGTATATGTACATGTGTGTGTCTGTGTCTTTGCCCACACAATAAACACACACTCATAGTAATGAACAAATCTACTCAAACTAATCCCAGGATTTTACATTTATAAATTAAAATAATAGATTTGCAATACATGCAAACAATCAAACTTGAGATTTCCAAATGTACGTAGAAATCCCATAAGCCATTAAGAAAACGAGAATGTTATTTGCAACACTATAAACAATAGTTAAGATAGGGAATCAACTTAACATATATATGTCTTATAACATATTAAAATATAAAGTCAAAATGAAGGATAGATAATGTCAGAAGAAATTAAAGTTAAGAAGATAACAAAATGAACATAACAGAGCCCAGCTCATTGCCTGGTTTATTGGAGGTGATTAATAAATGATAAATGATTTTAAAATGGAAATATGTTTGATCATATTTTTAAAAGTCATGTTTCAAATTATTTATCATCTTCTTTTTGTTTAAATTTAAAGTTAAATTCTAATTATTTATCTTAAATTTACTATAAAATTTAATTTTTTAGTTTTTTTACTTAGAGTTTTAACTTTTTTTTATAATTTACTTTTTCAAAAATGTTATAGCTTTCCAAATTCTGTTACAGCCTCATATGGTTTGGTAGTGTCCCCACCCAAAATCTCATCTTCAATTGTAATTCCCATAATCCTCACGTGTCAAGGGATAGCCCTAGGTGGAGGTAATCGAATCATGTGGGTGGCTTTCCCCATGCTATTTTCATGATAGTGAGTAAGTTCTCATGAGATCCAATGGTTTTATAAGTGTGGGGTAGTTTCTCCTGCATCCTTCTCCTTTCTGCCACCTTGTGTATGAGGTGCCTTGCTTTTCCTTTGCCTTCTGCCATGATGGTAAGTTTCCTGAGGCTTTCCCAGACACTGAGGTCCACATTGCCTTGTCATCTGTTAGCCAGAAAGGAATCTCTGCTCCTAAAGAACATTCCCTTTCCGGCTGGGCACGGTGGCTCAAGCCTGTAATCCCAGCACTTTGGTAGGCCAAGGCAGGTGGATCACGAGGTGAAGAGATCGAGAGCATCCTGGTCAACATAGTGAAACACTGTCTCTACTAAAAATACAAAAAATTAGCTGGGCATGGTGGCGCATGCCTGTAATCCCAGCTACTCAGGAGGCTGAGGCGGGAGAATTGCTTGAACCCAGGAGGCGGAGGTTGTGGTGACGAGATCGTGCCATTGCACTCCAGCCTGAGTAACAAGAGCAAAACTCTGTCTCAAAAAAAAAAAGAACATTCCCTTTCCTTCTCATGCTTTCCTTGTGGATCCCAGCCATGCTGAAATGTGAGTTAATTAAATATTTTTTCTTTATAAATTCAATCTTTTTCCTTTTTTAAGTTCCTCAGTCTCAGACAATTGTTTATAGCAGTGCAAAAATACATAGCCCTTATTAAAATGATGTATATAAAAATTTAAAATTAAGAGTCAAATATATAAATTGAATATTACAGAAATGTATCTAATCAAATATTCATTAGAATATTAAAGAAAGAAATAATTTTGTCTTAAAAATGAATGATTAGTTTAACAATGTGAAGCTATGCATTGACATTTAAAGTTAGTAATTTTACTTAATAGTCAACGAGCCCTACCTAAGCTTATTTTTATTGCAACACACATGTGAATAATGGTTACTGAATTTATTCAGCTGAAGATAATGTAAATAAATAATAAAATGAAAAAAAGAAAGTCTATTCTTATAATTGACTTACATTTAAAATAGAGCTAGATCATGAATCACCAGTTCCAAGAACTTTAAAAAAAAAGTTGGACTATGAAACATTCACTTTTGAATTGAACAGTTTCTATATCATGCCATTCGCCATTCATTTGAATAATTTGCTAATGGAAAATAAAAAAAGAAAAAATATGTCCATCTCTCTTCCTACAGTTCTCCCTCTTCACTTTTCCTCCACCTGTGTATTTAAGAGTTTGTTTCAGAATATAGTCTTACTCTCTTGTTCTGAATCAGCTTAGAGGCAGAAAAAATACACACACACAAACAGATACACACACAGACACACACACACATATATATACTTAAACAAAGAGTTTTCTCATTACTTATCCTAAATAGGTGTTATAAAATTCCCAAGACTCTGGAATAACTTACTGCCTGTTACTTATCCATCAGATACTGTTCTTCTAATCCAACTTTAACAATTAGAAATGAAGGTCGTTTCAAGGGATCTTTCTTTCTGCACCTTATCTGACAGAGGATAACAAAACCCCACATTTAGTTTGGAAATGAAACATAAGAGGCATAAAATTTGAGTTATACAAGTGAATAAGATAAAAAGATATGCGGGAGAACGATCCAAGATGGCCGATCACTAACATCTCGGGATTGCAGCTCGCAGTTAAAGCTCATAGAACTAGAGGACGCCACACTTTCAGACAAATTCTGGTCGCTCAGGAGCAGAAGATTCCCAGTGGAGGAGCCACGCGAGGCAGAAGTATCACCGGCACCGCAGCACACCCGTCTCGCTGGCACCTCGCACTGCAGCTCTCCGAGCTGACTAGGCAGGGCTGGCTCCCCTTCTGATCGAGGTTTGGAGGAGCTGCACAGGTTCCCAGCGCTGACTCCTGAGGCCGGCGCAGCAGTTGTGCCGGCACCTAGGCACAGAGTGAACGCGACTGGTTCCCCTTCTGACTGAGGTTTGGAGCTCCGGGAAGGCAGACT
>JAPYYA010003889.1:0-12364 GCA_028533165.1 Leontopithecus rosalia | reverse complement strand
CCTCCCTCCCTCCTTTCCTCCCTTCCTCCCTTCCTCCAAAGAAAAATAAATTAAAAATAGAAGTTTTGCATAGTTACATTTATCATTTTAAAACTACTTTGTCATTAGTTTTAAGCTCAGAAAGTTTCATCTAGGAATTCAGTAAACACATCTTTTTTTAAAAGTAGACTTTTATCTTCTGTTTTATTGACTGTATTTACCCATTCTTCAAGTTTGAACTTTAGAATGACTTTTTCAAGTTCTCTTACAAAAATAAATATCACTATAATTTTTTATTGGAATTAGATTAATTCCTCATTCGAATAAGTAGTTTATTTCTAGTACTTAACAAAAAATTAACTGTTCTAGATTGTGATTGTTTACTCCCTCCTGCCCCCTATTTTCCCTCTCCCTCCCTACTTATCAGTAGATGAAATTCTAGCCAGTTATCAAAAGAAATACTCGTGGTTACTTGTGGAGGTGAAGGCTTGGCAGAAAATAGATGTGGCTGGTGTCAAATCATTGAAAAATGGGTTAGGATACCTTCCTTACTCTGGTTGGTGGAACTAGTTTCTCTGAAGTTGGGTAAATGGTAAAGCAGGCACAAGCCTTGTTTTTCTGTCTGATGTTACTATTCTGTACTTCGTTGTAGAGTAGTTATTCTTAAAGTTTTCTAGAATTTTTTTAATAAAGTATTCTTGGTTTCCAGAGCTCTCAAAAGTTTGTATTTCTTATTGTTGTGAGTTTCCTTGATGAAAAGGGTTGAGTAGAATAAATCAGATGGAGAATTTTCATCCAGACCTAGAAATTCTAAAAACTAGTTGTTCGTTCACTATTTTTTGGCAGTGTTAAGAATTATTAAATAACTGTGTGTTTGACTTCCTAAGAAGTGAGATATCACCATATATATGCATTTGAGAACTTGAATTTGCAAATAAATACAGGGATTATTTTATATTTTTATGTCTCAAGGATGTTGTTTCAATGCTAATAATGAAAAATACACCACTTTTCTGCTTTTAGGTAGGAACGTTGCATCAGCAGGTAGAACAACATGAAAAAATCAAGCAAGAGATGACCGTGGAGTATAAGCAGGAGTTGAAGAAACTGCATGAAGAAGTGAGATTTTTAGTTCTGTTAAATGTTGTATGTGTAGTTCTCTGTCTTTCACCCTTGAGAACTTTGTTAATGAAAGCCAGATTCTACTTTGTAAAGTGGGAACTGCATATTCCATGGAAGATACAGGAGTGGGAATCCATTTCTTTGTTTTTAATTGAGGTAAAGAATCTTGCCTAACTGTAGGTTTGATACTGCCTAGAAGAGATTTTAAATATGTTTCTTGGTTGAATACCTGAAAGAAATAGAGCTGTTTTTGTGTAATATTGTAAAATACTGATACCAAAAATATATTTAATATTTTTTTTATCAGTTACTAGATTTTAAATAATGGAGGACCCAAAGTTTTATGAAGTGTTTTGGGATAAATAAAGAAAGTAAGGAAGTTCTATCCATTAACTCAATTTTATTCTTCAGATTTGGAAAAAACTGCTTTTATTCTGATTTAATTCAAAAGTAGTCTTCTCCTGCTTCCTGAATATCAGTGACCTGTAGGAGCATGGCTTGAGAATCACAGACCTAGAGGAAAGAAAAAGAGTTTTTATTTGTTGCTTTTAATGGGGGGGTGGGTAGTCGGGTCTTTAAGTGCAAGGCTATTGTAATAAAAAACTTTTGTTTAAAAAATTTTGTTTTTATTGTTTCTTGAATACATTTCTTTTCTAGTGTTTGTTTTACATATTTAATTTTTAGTTTCCTTTTGTGTTTTGGTTTGGAGATCTAACATGTTCACAGTAGTACTGCTTAGCACTACTCTTGTTTTCATAATACCAATTTGTCTCACCACTACTTTTTACAAATTCCTAAACTTTAAGTATAGAAATAATTGTTTCTGCAGTTAGGCAGACTAAAGAGAGGCTACGAAAAGCTTCAGAAAAAGCAAATGAGGGAATTCAGAGGAAATACCAAAAATCACCGGGAAGATCGGTCTGAAATTGAGAGGTTAACTGCAAAAATAGAGGTATGTTCATAGTAATAATTTGTTTGTAGTGATTGTCAGCCTTCGTGTAGGAAAGTGCTGTTTCTAATGGCACTATTTTCTGAAAGCAGTTTTCTACCATCTTTAGGACTGCCACCAAGTTATTTCAAAAGTGAGAAGGTGATACACCATATATCCTATCATCATCTGGTTCTCCATGGTTAACGGGGTTACTGGCCATCAGTAATTCTCAAGAGGGCAGTTACCACCCTTAGGGAGCATTTGCAAATGTATGGAGGTATTTCTTTCAGTTGTCAAAATGATTGAGCATAATAAAACTGACACTTAGGGGACAGTGACCAGGGAAATAAAACATGACTAAGAGTATTCCACACAGGAAGGATTATTATACCCCAAATGCCATTATCTCTCCCATTGGGAAACATTGACCACTAGTTACAGGCGGTCCTCTATGGACATGGTTCTTGTCTTATATAGCATTGTATCTCAAGCACTTAATAAAGCGGGGTTTAGTAAATG
Organism: Leontopithecus rosalia; assembly: GCA_028533165.1. Classification (NCBI taxonomy): domain Eukaryota; kingdom Metazoa; phylum Chordata; class Mammalia; order Primates; family Cebidae; genus Leontopithecus; species Leontopithecus rosalia. The sequence goes on along the minus strand of JAPYYA010003889.1, from coordinate 9,813 downwards.
TGGAAAGTATATGGCACTTGTTGTACAGAGCAATCTCCGTATCAGATTATTCTCAGTTCTCATTCAGATATAGTAAGCCATTCACTTCCTTCTTTGCTGACTTTGTTTTTATTAAGACTGATTAGCTCCATGATTATTGTATATATTGAGGATGTAAGGGGAGGTGGTGAGCTAATAGTTCTAAGAATAGATGAAGGAGTAGCACAAGGCTGTCACTCCCTTCTTCTGTCCTTGCCATTAGTTCTTCAGTGGACATAAGAATTACCAGAGTGCTTTTAGGCTCTCAGCAATGCTGATCCAGTTGTATGGCATAGGACCTAGGGATCTGCATTGTATCCAGGTTCCCTAGCTGATTCTAATTTGAGAAACATTGTTCAACATCTTTATGTGATCACTTACAAATTTTTACACTGGGTTACATGTCACCCACAAATGCCAGTATGTTATTATTACTTAAAAGTATAATTTCTGTGTTTAATATTCTTTTATATCAATCTTTTTATACATTTGAAGAGCTTAGAATCAGAAGGTCACAGATAGTGCTTCCCCTCCACCCTTTCACCAATAACTTTTCCCCCAAACCCTGTATCCTTCTTGCTCCTCATTGTCACTTCCTGACCATTCTCTTTTCTATCTCAAAAACCTCATCTTTGATTTTCATGTTACCAGCCTATACTGCCAACCAATGTACATAGAACCAAAGTAGTCATCTTCTGATCCCTGGGTTATTTCCCTGGCTCATAGATTTCAGTACCCAGCTTACTGTAAATTAGAGATGATGCTTATAATACTCTGACCTAACAGTTTTGTGGCTTTCTTTCCTCCATAGACAGTTTTGATTATCTCCCTTGTCTTATCTACTTACTCCCATTGCCATTCCTTAGCTCTCGTCATTATCAATATTTGCCACCGTCTAGAATCTCTTTTTTATGCATTTAATTATTAGACTACCAATCCCTGTCTACTCAGCTAACTCTCTCTAGTACTTTGACTCTCAGTAATCATAAACCATCCCTTAAAATGATTGACTTCTGCTGCCTTTTTACTGCTCCATTAGTGTTCTCACTTATCAGTCCTTACCCAGCTTAAATTCTAGGATTACATTTCTTACTTTCCCCTTCATCTCCTGTGCTCCTCTCTTGCTTCCTCATATTTGCTTGGCAGAATCACAGCTCTGCTTAAGTCCACCCTTCTGCCCACTGTCTGCCTGTTGTGTGTAGCTGAACATGACTGGAGAAAAACCTAACCATGCTGACTGACCACACTTTAAACTCATGCACTAACCTCAAATGGGTCCTAATGCTACCTGGAATCATACCATATTTCCTCTCATCTCCTACTTTACACAGTGAGTATTTCATACTTCTGCTTTTCTCCTCAAACTTGCAACACCTTTCCCCACATCCTAAACTTTGGGTTATATCTTTCTTTCTTTCAACTCTGTGTCTACCCCCCTATCTGCATCTGGGTCCATGAACCCTGCCTTCTTTCCTGGAGGAACTACCCATGCCCTCCCTTTTCTACCTAAGACATTACTCAAGCAGCTCACCTTCTCTATTCTGCAGCCTTAATTTTTTTCTCTCTACTAGATATTTTTTTACCAGCATCCAAATTTCCCTTCTCTTAAATATCCTCTCTTGACCCCTCTCTTCTCTTCTGCCCCATTTTATTTCTTTCATTTTATAACTAGAAAAATTACTTCAGTCATCTATACTTGTCTCCAGTTCCTCTTGTCTCATTTTTCTTGTACCCACTCAATAAGGCTTTTGTCCCCTCACACTGCAGAAGCTATTCACATAGAGATCACCAGTGACCTCCACATTCCCAAAGCCTGTGGGCTGGTCCTCATCTTCCTCATCCTATCTACAGCTTTGTAGGAGAGCTGGTCTTTCCCACCTCTTTAACTACTTTCTTGACTTGGCTTGAGAAAAACCATATTTCTCTCATTTTTCTCCTTGTTCATCATTCCTTAGTCTCCGTTACTCCTTAACCTAGGGTCATGTCATTGAACTTCATTGCTTTAGCACTGTGTATATGTTAACAATTCCCAAATTTGTATATCTAGCCAAGACCTCGCCTCTTCATAACAGAATAACTTTCAACTCCTTCTTTCCTGTCTCCACTATAAGATCTAAAACTGTGTCAGACTTAAAATGCCTAAGCTAAAATCCTGTCTTTCTCTTCCCTGTCTCTCCAACACTGATTTCTGTTTTAGTTGATGGCAACTCAGTTTGCTCAAGCTAAAACCTCAGTCATCCTAGACTTCTCTTTTCTCAGCACAATAGCCAGAATGATTCTGTTGTAATGTAAGTCAAATTATATCTCGTCCTATACAAAAACCTTACAGCAGCTTCTCTTAAAATCCTAAGTTATCCTAATGACCTATGTGGTCTTACTCCCAGTTATCTCTCTTTCCTTGTCTTCTCCTACTTTCTCTTTCATTCTTTTTATTCCAGCCACACCAGCCTCCTTTCTTACCCACAAACACACCAGGATGCTCTTACTTCAGGGCTCTTATTTCCACCCAGAATATTGTAACTTCACCCCCATCTCCCTAGGTGTTTACTTAAATGTTTTTCAGTCAATCTGGCCATCTCTTTTAAAAATTACAACCCCAACTCTGAACGCTTCATGCTCTGTTTTCTCCAAAACCTGTACTACCATCTGCTATACCATACAAGAAATGTGTTGTCTCTTGCCCCCATTTGAGTGGGACTGGGGTTTTTGTTTGTTAAGTATTGTATACCTGACTCCTAAAGCAGCACCTAGCATATATAGCAGAATGATTGAATGAGTGAATAAGTGAATATTATAAATTTGGTTAACAATGCTTATCTTAAGGAGCCTGAGGCTTCAGGAGTTGAGGGTCCTGGAAGACAGTGATAGAAAGATTTGAGTTTCCTTTCCCTTTGATTTGCCACATTTTCATAAATATTGATTTGAAGTTACTATTGATTCATCATTAATTTTGAACTGTTTGGCTTTGTGTTTAAATATCTTTTAAAATTTAGTACAGATTTTCTTTGTTATTCAAGCCTTTGCAGTTCCTCTGTTAAGATAATAAATATTTGGATATCAAAGGATATTGTGTTATCTGAATCTACTTGCTTCTTGAGTTTTAGATACTGACAACTAAAATGTGGACTACCAAGGGACTTACCTGAAAATTTAATCTGTTCAATTTCTGGGTCTAGATATCAAGAATTTGGATAGTGAGGGATATCTGTAATCATACTTGGAAATTTTAGTTATCATTAGCATCAGTTTTCTGAAAATTCACTAGAAAATCATAACAACCCTTAGGTGGCAGCAAATCAGTGAAAATAATCTGAATCCAGTGCTTAGCATCTGCGTTTCATACTCCTCACCATTAGGGTGTTAAATTTAGAAAGACAGATATCCAGAGGCACAGAATGTGAGGAATTTGGTATTACTCTCCAGCTCTGTCAACTAAGTGAGTAATGGGGCTCCTGCTGTGGAGAAAGGTACAAGTGTATCCAGGGACATGGGGAGAAATTAAAGTAAAAGGGAGTCTGGGAAGTAGAGATAGTGAGGAGAAGCACTCAGAAATTAAGTACCCTAATTGCTTCCTTAGGAATTCCATCAGAAATCACTGGACTGGGAGAAGCAACGCTTGATTTATCAGCAACAGGTATCTTCACTGGAGGCACAAAGGAAGGCTCTGGCTGAACAATCAGAGATAATTCAGGTAGGCTTAAGACATTTTAAAATAATGAGAAGCAGACAGGTTTTGATCAAGTTTTAACTACCTTAATGCAGCCTCGTGGTACCATTCAGCCTCTTTCAGCTTCTCTCCGTGAACCCTTCTCTCTTTCTTGCTTAGGAACCCTCTCCTCCTCAGTATCTAGACTCAACTCCCCCTTCCTGCTTGCCCTCACACATGCACATACCCACTCTCCTGTCCAGGCCCATGTCCTTGTGCTGGTTTGCTGCTTTGCCTCCTTGCTTGTTTCTCACTTGCTCACCCACTCTCTGTCATTGTCTTACTTACTCAGGCTCACTCTATGCTTGTATCCATGTTCACTCTCCTTACCCTGGTCCCCAGCTTTGTCACCCTGTCTTCTTCTCTCTTTCTTCCCTACCCCAATCCCATTCCTCCCTCTGTCTCCTTTCCCAGGTCTTTCTGTCTCTGTTGTTGGGTCTCTTGGCTCTACTATAGTCCGTGCCTTGCTCCATCTGGTCGCTGGGATACCTCGGCTAAGGTGCGTCAGCCAGGGAGCTTCAGTTCGTCTGCCTGTGCAGACAGATGTGGAGAGAGTCACATTGCAATGGTGTGCATACTAACTGAAAGTGGTGTCTTTGTGGTAACAAAAACAATTTTTTTTTGGAACTCTGGTAGAAACTTTTCTTTTAATGGCTTAAGCAAAACCAAAAAATAGACACCTAATTTAGAAATATGTCTTCTAAGAACATATTCAGCTCATTCCTTTTTCAATTAGAATCAAGAACATAAAGGAAAATAAAGAAATTTGTGATCATCTGTTATGTGCGAGACACTGTCCCAGTGCTTCTTCTGGATGATTTTTGAATGTGTTCTTTGTTTAATATTATGATAATCTGTCAAGGTTGGTAGTTATCTTAGTTTTATAGAATGAGGGAATAGATTGGGTAAGTTGAAGTTGAAACAGATAGAGGGAAGGTGTTTATTTCTTTATTTTTACTTTTTTTTTTTTTTTGCTTTTTGGGTTTTAAAAATAATCTGCATTTGTTTGCTGTTTTAAGTCTCAGTAATGCATTAACTTTTTGTTTGTCTCCCAAAATATCAGCTGTCTGATAAACTACTGACAGTGGCTCTGCTGTGGGTGACTTCATTCAAAATGATAGGAAAAGTCCACAACTGCAAGGCAGAAATTTATTTTCTAGGCTGCAGCAAGCTATGCAGCCAGACACACCAGTGAAATTCTGAGATGTCTAGACCAGTTTTTTGACTTCAGTGTCAAAGCACTATGTAGACCTAATAACTACAAAATATTATTTTATATGTATATATTTTTTTAACAAAAAAAAATTTTTTTTGTTTTCTTGAGATAGGGTCTCACTACATGGCTCAGCTGGTCTTGGACTCCTGGGCTCCAGCAGTCCTCCTACCTTGGCCTCCTAAAGTGCTAGGATTACAGGTGTGAGCCACTGCAATCAACCAACATGTTGTTACATTCTAGTTGTAGCCTTCTGACTGACAAAAAAACAAATTGAGTCTTAGTTTTTATAGTTCTCAATTCGTTATCACGGAGTATTACTGATAATAGATTCTCTTCAAATTACTGTTATCCTTTTTCAAATTACCGTTGTGAATATTGACTCTATGTAATTAAAACTTCATTATTAGTAAAAATGGGAATTTTGGTTACTGTAAGTTAGCTAGGGCTAGAGTAAGAAGCCTTTCAACAGCCAACATTGGTTTTTCCTACTAAGGATGTTTGAGTTATTCTTCTGATAGTTTTGTTGAACCTAAAACTATCTGATCGTTTAATAAAAATGTTACATATAAATGTATTTCTCTTTCTCCCTTAGCAAACTAAATAAAATTAAATCTGTGCTTCAGTATATACCAGTGCTGCGTGGTCATTATGTTTTTAAACATTGAAATAAACTAATCTATATCCATTAACAAGTATTAATAGTTGTCATATTGTCAATCTTTTTTTTTTTTTTGAGACCGAGTCTCACTTTGTCGCCAGGCGCCAGGCTGGAGTGCAGTGGCGCAATCTCGGCTGTCTGCAGTCTCTGCCTCCTGAGTTCAAGCAATTCTCCTGCTTCAGCCTTCCAAGTAGCTGGGACTACAGGCACACACCACCACAACCAGCTAATTTTTTGTATTTTTTAGTAGAGACGGGGTTTCACCAAGTTGGTCAGGATGGTCTCGATCTCTTGACCTCGTGATCCTCCTGCCTGGGCCTCCCAGAGTGCTGGGATTACAGGCATGAGCCACTGCGCCCGGCGTCAATCTTTAATTGTGGTAAAATACACATAACAAAATGTTGCACCTTAACCATTTTTAAATATATAGTACAGTAATGTTAACTATATGTACACTGTTGTGCAACAGATCTCTGGAACTTTTTTATCTTGTCAAACTGAAACTTTATACCCTTCGTGGGAATATTACAGAGCAAATCACAGATATCATCATATTTCCCAATAGATAAGGACTTAAAAAATAACTACAGTATATTAGTATCACATTAATAGAATAACTTCTTAATATAATTTAATATCCAGTCTGTTCACATTTCTCCAGTCGTCCAAAAAACTATCTTTTTACAATTGGAAGTTTGAGTCAGAATTCAGTCAAGGTTGATATATTGTATTTGGTTGAAATGTGGGTCACCATTGAACAATAACAGTAGAAAACCTGGGAGACTGAGTAAGTGGCTATTAACCCACCCTCCATTAAAAAATAATTCTATTATTTTTTTCTTATATGTTTTTAATATATAAAAATATGATTCAGAAACTTCTCATTCTTTGCCTTACATATTTGAATTCTTTTCTTTTAGCTATTAAAATTACATAATACATGTTTATTTTAGAAAAATGAGAAATTGTAGATAAAATGAGAAATAAAAAAAATCACCCATAATTCTACCATTTAGAGATTTATCGTGAATAACATTTTGGTGTAAATTTCTTCTGACTTTGTGTATGCTTACATACAGTATGCAATATATTGATGTACTTTTGTTAGGGAAAAAAACTATATGCACTGTGTATGGGAAGGGAAGGGTAGTTGCAAACTTTAAAAAATAGCAAAGTGAGAGTAGCAAAGTGTTGATAATTTTTGAAGCTGTGTGATATATATATATATATGGGTTCATCATCTTATTCTCTATATATTTGTATATGCTTCAAATTTTCCTTGAAACATAATTTTAAAATGTGTAGAGTGCTTACTGTGTGACAGGTACTGCTGCTAAGCACTTCACAGCTTTAAAATTTTTCCTTTTCAAATATGATATGTCCACAAATTTGTAGTCATAATGATAATGTAGAAGTCCACCCTATTGTTAAATGTATAACGACATTTGTAACCAGTCCCTTATTGTAGAAATTTAGTTTATCACTTTTCATTTTTGTAAATAGTGTTTAGATGAACATCCTTGAATAAACATTTAGGAGTATTTACCCATTTATTTTCTTAGGAAATGGTCCTAGAATTGGATCTACTATATCAGCGTACATTCAGATATTTTAATATATATTGCCAAAGTTTTCTTCAATGATGGATTGATAGACTTTCTCTAGCAGTATGTGACAATGTCTCTTTCCTCATACGTTCCCCACATTGAACACTATTATTTCTTTTGACTTTCTTCACTTTTAGGCTTGCCTTTGTCAATCTTGTAAGTGAGAAAAATGATATCATTATTTTAATATACATTCTTTAATATGAGTAAAGTTGAGCACTTTTTTCATCTGTTTATGGCCATCTTCATTTTTCATAAACTGTTTGTGCCCTTTGCTCATTTTTCTTTTGGGATGTTTATATTTTATTTTTATTTTATTTTATTTTTTGAGATGGAGTCTCTGTTGCCCAGGCTGGAGTGTGGCGGCCTGATCTTGGCTGACTGCAATCTCTGCCTCCCATATTCAAGCAATTTTCCTTCCTCAGCCTCCCAAGTAGCTGGGATTACAGCTAATTTTTGTATTTTTAGTAGAGACGAAGTTTCTCCATGTTGGTCATGCTGGTCTTGAACTCCCAACCTCAAGTGATCCACCCACCTTGGCCTCCTAAAGTGTTGGGGTTACATGCACGAGCCACCGTACCTGGCTGGATGTTTATATTTTACTATTCTGAGAGAGCTCTTCATACACTTAAGTGAAGTATAAGCCCTTTGCTATTACGTTGCAGTTGTGTGTGTTTACTCAATTTACCTTAATTTTTGCCCAGTATTTTTTATGGAAATACAATTGTTTTATAGTTATTTAGAATTGCTTAATTCTATCAAGTTTTTCTTCAGCGTTTCTATCTTTGTTATCATACTATAAAGTCTTACCTAAGCCACTATTTCTTCTAATGCATTATCATTTCTTTTTAATATATTTTATCTAAAAATTAATTTAGCATAAGGTATTTGATAGGGCTGTAAATTTGTTTTTAAAATGATTATATAATTTATTGCCTATTAAAGTTTGAAGATTTGACAGAATGGGTCTAAAATTCATGTGGAATGGCAAATGAATGATTACTAGCCAGCATTTTTTTTTTTTGGAGATAGAGTTTCACTCTTGTTGCCCAGGCTGGAGTGCAGTGGCACAATCTCGGCTCACTGCAACCTCCGCCTCTCAGATTCAAATGATTCTCCTGCCTAAGCCTCCCAAGTAGCTGGAATTACAGGCATGCACCACCACACCCAGCTGATTTTGTATTTTTAGTAGAGATGGGGTTTCACCAAATTGGTCAGGCTGGTCTCGAACTCCTGACCTCAAGTAAACCACCCGTCTTGGCCTCCCAAAGTGCTAGGATTACAGGCATGAGCCACTCTACCCGACCACCAACATTTTTTAAAAGAAGAGTAATGGAGGATGTTTGTTCTATCAAATATTAAAATATATTTTATTAAAAGTACAGTTAAGCTGTGATGCTAGATGCAAGAACAGAATGATGGTTATATAATATAGGAAAAGGATCAACACAGTCTAAAACACAAGGTCATTTCTGTTTAGAAGACAAGGAATCTCCCGCTACATTTTCTCTTGCTGACATAATGCAAAGGAAATGTTAGAGAACATCAAGAACATTTGAAAAAGCTGATAAACAGTGTGTAAAAAAAGTAGAGGTTGCTTTATATGTTTTCCTTTTAAAATATTTAGATGAGCTGTAAGATATTCTTGAAGCTAATTTTAAATCTACTGTTTATAGGTATATAAATATATTTGTAAGTATATATGTTATATTTTTAAAAGCATCCTTTTCCTGATTTGAAGAAAAAAATGATCCTAACTCAAATGTTAATATGTTGTCTTGGTAGAATTATCAGAGTTAATTGAATTGGCTTAGACCTACTGTTTAAAAGTTCGTAGTTGCATAGATACAACAGTGATAAGAGGATCTTGCTGGGAGCCGTGTTGTTAATACGCTCTTCAAACTGCTCTCTAGTGGAAATGCTGCAAGGCTGTGGCCTGCACTGGCACATTTGGAGTTGACAGTGATGGGGAGCTTGGTAAGGGATTGATGCTTACAATGGCCATACCATCATACTGGGATTCCTTGGAAAGTGAAAAGCCCTGTTGCTTCATATCACATTGTTCATAGTAATCTCACTATCTGAGAGAGTAATTTTCTTGAAGCACCAGGAAGTACATACCACAAATGCAGAAGAGGATTTGAATTCAACCCCCAGACCCCAATGTCTTCTCCACTCTCCTTCACTCTTTAGCTACCCACACTGGCCTTTTGTTTTGGTTTGTCTCCATGATGTAAATTGCCTTCTTGATTGCTTCTTTTAACCATCTCTGCTGTGATTTGTGTTGTTGAAATAACTCTACCCAATCCAATAGAATGCTAAATGTTAGATTAATAAGAGGAATGCCTGTTTCTGGCTCAAATAATTAGTGGTTAGTACAAAAAAAAAGTTTAAAAATATGTCAGCCTTAAAATACATTTAAAGCCAGATAATTATCAGAAATAATCATTATTTTAGAAGTGTTACACTTTCAGACAAATTCTAGTTGCTCAGGAGCAGAAGATTCCCAGTGGAGGAGCCACGCGGGGCAGTAGTTTCGCCGGCACCTCCGCATGGCAGCTCTCGGAGCTGACTAGGCGGGACTGGCTCCCCTTCTGACCGGGGTTTG
>JAPYYA010003888.1:0-12365 GCA_028533165.1 Leontopithecus rosalia | reverse complement strand
CAAGTGCTGAGCTGTGAGCTCCATTGTTCCTTCAGGGCTGTTAGGCAGGTACGTTTATGTCTGCTGCAGCAGAACTCATAAAACCCCTTTTTTTCCTCAGGTGCTCTGTCTCAGGGAGTTAGGGCTTTCTTTATGAGTATCTGTTGCGCTGTCCTGCCCAGCTAGGAGGCAGTCTAGTCACTATTTGCCTGCCGAGGCTCCGCCCTGCTGCCATGGGCTCCACCGTGCTGCTGTGGGCTCCACCGTGCTGCTGAGTGTAATTCCCTGTAGTCCTGTTTATATGGGTATGGTTAAAACTGCTGTGGTGATGGTGGCCTGCCTCTGTATTGGCGGAGTCTCTCTGTTATGATGGGTTGCCTCGGCAATGGCAGGCTCTGTCAGCAATGGGAGTGTACCTCAGTAGGGGCAGAATGCCTCGGTAATGGCGGACGCCCCTCCCCCACTGAACTTCACTGTCCTGGGTTCAGCTGTGCCCGCAGTGAAGCTCTCAACCCTGAGTGTTTTGAATTGCCGTTTTGTTTGTCCCTGTGGGGGTGGGACCCGCTGAGCCTGATCACCTGGCTCCCTGCCTCAGAGCCCCCTTTTTTTTTTTTTAAGTTGAACAGTTGACTCTCTCCCAAGTGTTTCAGTAGGCTGCTGACAGGGCACCGGGATCTGTGTGATTTCCCGTGCAGTGACCCACTGCGCCGGCTCAAACATCGCTTCCTGGGAATCTCCTGGTCTGGCTCACTGTCCAAGTCCCATTTAATCAGATGGATATGCTAATCTGCACTCCCAAATCTCAGATTGCCAGTTTAACAGGGCACCCAGACCAGTGCGTTTTGTGCGGAGTGCCGCTGTGCTACGGCGCCGGCTGAAATGGCCGCACCAGCCAAAACAACCACGCTGGTGTCCCGTGTCTCTCCTACAGCTGGGAATTTTATGTTCTGTGGTCAACAAAAATCCGTCTGGAAATGCGGCTTGCACTCACCCTCTGCACCTTCACTGAGAGCTGCAATCCTGAGTTGCTTCTATCGTGCCATCTTCTTTTTCCCCTACTTTTTAAAACAGATTTTGTTTCACACTCGTTCAAAGTCTAGGCACATTATTTAGTATGGTCAGTTGTGAATTCCACATTTTTACTGTTGTTCCTTATCCACACTGACAGCCTATACATTTTAAACCAGGAATAACTTTCTCTTTGCCCCAAATTAACATTTCCTTTCATAGAGTAGGTACCTTCTATAGAATCATGAGATATGTAACAACTCTATTAAAAAAAAATGTATAAAAGAAGCAGATGATATAACATTGAGGAGTTATATTTCAAAGAGATGTATTTTGGGGATATTTAGACCATTGAGGAGATGGTCTGTACTTTATAGGAGCTCAAGTGCTGAGCTGTGAGCTCCATTGTTCCTTCAGGACTCTTAGGCAGGTACGTTTATGTCTGCTGCAGCAGAACTCATAAAACCCCTTTTTTTCCTCAGATGCTCTGTCCCAGGGAGTTAGGGCTTTCTTTATGAGTATCTGTTGCACTGTCCTGCCCAGCTAGGAGGCAATCTAGTCACTATTTGCCTGCTGAGGCTCCGCCCTGCTGCCGTGGAAACTTTTTTAACAGCTAGGAAACTTTTTTTTCTCTTCTTTGTTTTCCTATTCCCTTCACTTTGTTTTCAGTTGACTCAGTTAAGAAAGTTTTCTTATTGTCCCAAAGTAATTGATGAGAATGACCATTAAAATATATATAATAGGAAATGTTACTGATGAAATATTTTGAGAATTTCCTATTTGGTGTCTAAAAGGAAGAAGAGGAATTTTCGGTTCTTGCCAGCTGCCTGGGACTTCTGCCAACATTTTACCAAACAGAACATCCATTCATCAGTGCCTCTTGTCTGGACTGGCCAGTTCCAGCATTTGATATTATAACTCAGTGGTGTTTTGAGATAAAATCGTTTACTGAAAGACATGCAGAACAAGGAAAGGTATGTTAAAAGAGTTGTACTAACTTGCCATGGTGATGATATGCTAATAGGTAAAGGAATAATGAAGACTTAAATTTCATGTCATCTGTTTTGACAGCAATTATTAAACTTGATTAAATTGAAAAAATGGTTTACTTATGTAAATTGTATTTATAATGGCAGAAATATTTCAGCAAACAAAGATAAGTTATTAGTACTTTTATTTTGTTTGGGGTCAGCTGATTTTTATTGAATGTCTTAATCATAGCATTAGAGTTAGTAGATACAAAGGAATCTTAAGGTAGACAAGGAATTTTTTCGTTTGAAGAACTGGCTTTTATTTTTAAAACAAATTGGACCAGCAGATCTAAAAGGTAATGTCTTTAACTTTAAAATTTATTGGCCCAGTGCTACTGGCTCAGCTAGTTAAAGGGTTTGTGTTGAAGATGAGTAGAATGGAGAGAGCAGTGAGTGGCTGTGTAGGCCATAATTGGAGGCTCAGGATTTCTTCTATATCTAGAGCTACAGTTTTTGAAAAATTGGATAATGGGATGAGAGTAGTATTTTGAGGAGGTAATCCTGGTATCTTTTTAGTGGGTTAATTAAACTAAGGATAAAGGGAAGTCAGAAAATATTTCGGTGATGAAAATCTAGATTTCTGATTGTAAATCTTGAAAGTAAACTAATTTAAGAGACATTTGAGAAAGAAATATATAGGAATCTAAAGGAAAGGGAAATTCAAGAATTAATTAAACTTTGCATATTACATATACAAATATCTTCCTGTCTAGTAATTTCTTTATTCACAGAACATAGGAATAATTTGACATCATACTTTGATGTCTGAAAACCTATGCAGAATGACATGGAGTAAGTGATGGGTATAATTGTAGAACCAGGGCAGGGGAAAAAAAGTGATGACCACACTCAAAGTTTTTTTGTCTTCATATGAGCCATAGGTTAAAATCAACCCTACATTTTAGATAAATGATTATTGGTATGTATGCTGATGGAAAATAAGAATTTATTATTTTTAAATATTTAATCTTTTTATAAAAGTAGGTGATAATTATTTGTTTTAGGGACAGTGTAATAGACATTTAATTTATTTATTAATTTATGCTAGTGCAGAATTTTTGCCAGTTATGTAAGTGCACTGCCATTCGACCTGCATCCCCACTTGTGTTCCTGCTCCACTCCTGTGTTCCTAGCCCTGATGCTGACCCTAGGGCAGCCAGATTCTCTTTCCTAGGAGTTTTAAATCTGTATAGAGAGACCTAGCATGGTAAATGGTGACAGGAGCTGAATAGTCCAACAACACTACCCTTGAAAAATTGTCTGTGAATTACTCCTTCTGAATTTTTATATCAGTTAAGATTATTTGTTTCAAAAAACAAAATCCAGTTCTGATTTAAAATAAGGAAAACCAAAGCGAACTGCCAAAAAGAAAACAAAAAAACCCCTACAAGATTTATTGGAAGCATACTTGATAATGTGCAGAATTGAAGAACTTAACTGTCATCCCTTGGGAACAAGAGAAACCACAAAGATCTCTGGTCTGTGTTCTCTGAAGTGCTGCCACCAGATAACTATGCTTCAACCACTTTACTTCCTTCCGTTTGTGTGCTCAAAGTTCAGATTCCTGGGAGAGAGAATCTGGTTGGCCTAACTGTATAATATGTATACCCCAGTGGTGGGGCAGGATCATGTTTAAAGTCAAATACAATGAGATGCATTTTCCCTGCATGCTTAGAGATGGTATTTTTCTTTTAAAGTAATAACAAGTTTAAATGTTTTAGGGTGCTTAATCTAAAAAATTAAATCATATTGTAATTGGAAACTATAATACATTAAAATAGAAAATGGTAACTGTTGAACTACTGTTTTAGTCATGTATAAAATAGAAGTGAGAGGAGTCTTAATAAAGAAAATAAGCCACATTTTTGGAGGCAGGTTTTTCTTTCTATAAAAATACCTTTAAAAATAAATGTGTTAGTGACTTAAATACTAAGACTAATTAATATTTTTGGATAATGTTTTAGGCCTTGCTTATCCAAGAGTCAAAATGGAAATTACCACACCTACTACAGTTGCCCGAGAATTATAACACCATTTTTCAGTACTACCACAGAAAAACCTGTAGTGTCTGCACTAAGGTTCCTAAAGATCCTGCTGTTTGCCTTGTTTGTGGTACTTTTGTATGCCTGAAGGGATCCTGCTGCAAGCAACAAAGTTACTGTGAATGTGTATTGGTAAGCAATAGTACATAATATAAAATTTATGAAAACATAGATTTCATATCACAAGGAAAATGTGGTCAAGCCATTCTTCATATTTAACTACTCTTTGAATTAAGTATATAATACATATAGGCATTGTGTGTGTTTTTTAATCTAGTAGAAGGGTAGAAAAAGAAAGTCTCTGAGGCTTTAAGTGAGTAAATCCTTTCTTAAGTACAGTTCTAGTTCTACTTTCACCTCTTGTCCTTTAATGGTATATACTTTGGAATGTGCTATGAAACAAAAGTCATCTGTGCTGTTGGAGATACTAGACTCTGTTAGGTTGGCTCTTAATTGCTTTACTAGATACTCCTTGCCCAAATTCCTCCTACTGTATTAATAATAAAGTGTTACAAATGGAATTGTAAGTTTAACTTAGATGAAATCTTACTAAATATTTTTAAATCACTGTATTATTTAGAAGGCATTTAATTAAGATAATCTTGATTTTATTATAAAGCCTGCTTGATTATGAAGTTCAATAACATATTTTAAATTTTTTAGCATTCTCAGAACTGTGGTGCAGGAACAGGTATTTTCCTTTTGATCAATGCATCGGTAATTATCATCATTCGAGGTCACCGCTTCTGCCTCTGGGGTTCCGTGTACTTGGACGCTCATGGAGAGGAAGACCGGGATCTTAGGTTAGATGTGAATGGATATATCCAAGTGTTTTATTGAAATTTGGTCAGTAAAAAACAATATACTATTTCTGGCTTTGTAATTACAATTTTTTTAATATTAAGAAATTCTGACAGTCATTAATTTAGAGCTATTCTAGTTTTTGAGATATTGTTCCTATCAATATGTTGAGGAAACATGAAATAAACCAAATTACCATGTGAGGTTTTTGCCATAAAGAATCTATTGGCCAAGCACAACTCACACCTGTAATCTCAGCGCTTTGAGAGACTGAGGCAGGAGGATTGCTTGAGCCCAGGAGTTTGAGAGCAGCCAGGGAAACATAGTGAGACCTCATCTCTACAGAAAAATAAAAATAAATAAGCCAAGTATGTTGGCATATACCTGTGGTCCCAGCAACTCGGGAGGAGGTGGAAGGATTGCTTGAGCCGGCCTGTGGAGACTGCAGTGAGCTGTGATCGTGACACTACACATCAGCCTGGGCAACAGAGAAAGACTGTCTCAAAAAAGAAGAATCTAGTAAAAAAAGAAATGTGGCTGGGGGCATTGGCTCACACCTGTAATCCAAACACTTTGGGAGGCCAAGGTGGGAGGATCACTTGAGGTCAGGAGTTCAAGACCAGGCTGGCCAATATGGTGAAACCCTGTCTCTACTAAAAATACAAAAAGTAGGCACATGTGGTGGTGGGCACATATAATCTCAGCTACTCAGGAGGCTGAGACAGGGGAATCGCTTGAACCCAGGAGGTGGTGGTTGCAGTGAGCTGAGATCACCCCACTGCGAGAGACTGTCTCAAAGAAAAAAAAGAAAGAAAGAAATTCATGTGAAATCTTCCTTGTAGGGTACTAATACTTTTTTTCTTTTTATTCTAGGCGAGGCAAACCTCTCTACATTTGTAAGGAAAGATACAAAGTTCTTGAGCAACAGTGGATTTCTCATACTTTTGATCACATCAATAAAAGATGGGGTCCACATTACAATGCGCTGTGACTCTCCACCTCAACATTGCATTGCATCATTATTTCGTTACAAATTTATTTTTCAACGATAAGCTTTAACTTAATTTGGGAGATTAATGCTTATGCTGAGGGAGAAAAAGAAAACATACATTATGAAGCCTTTCCAAAATTAGGTGCTTGGTAATCACGTTAATGGTATAATGATTTTTTTTTAATATCTGGAGAACATTAATAACAAGTTAAATTATTCTTTAATGGTCATTTTTTTAAGTGCAGAATTAATAAGCACAACTTGTTCACAAAATCACTCAGAAATGATTCTCCCAACAATGCATATCAGCTATTCATTGATACTTAGAGTGGGTGTGATTTATTTGACATTTTACTGCTTCTTTCTGTCTGTGTGTTTTAATTTGCATCTGCTAAGCATAACACATATTTTCCTCTGCCATTCTTGTGTTGATTTGAGAATTTTGCTGTATGTAATTAGAAAAAAATGTAAAACCTGATTTATGTGAAATATTGTATAGTAAAAGTTGGTCTAATAGTAGAACTTTAACATTTTTTTTCCAATTGTGAGGAGTCTGTTAAAAGTTTAAGGCTTTGCTGAAAACTTAATTCATTCTCAGGAATTTCATAAATCTTCTCCCCAGGTAAATAATTGAAATAGCTGTAAAATAAGTAGATAGCTGCTGTTAATATAATACAGTACATTTTGGGGGATATATGTGTGGTTGGGGTCCTTAAAAATCAAAATTTGCCATTTCAGTTGGATGAATTACTAGAGGTAATAACAAATTTTACTATAAAATCAAAAGGTTTAAGAATATACACCTGGCAGATGTTGATTCCATGCATGCCCACCTTTTATTACCAAACAAAGTTCTCTTTATGTGATTGTATTAGAAGTGCTCAGACTGCCCCAGAAATGAATCATGTTTTGGGACTTCCTTTCAGCTCAAGAGGTTCCGCTATGTTGTATTTGTGCAGTGTAATCAATGCTATTTCTGCTTGATTTCCTAAAAAGAGAAAAAAGGGCACAGTGGTGATGACCCTGATGAATGGGTCATGCTTCTGCATTCTTCTTAGAAACTGCTATGAAAAGCAATTTATGTTTGCAGGTTTTTAAAATTAGTAAAAATGGGAATGATTGAGCTAAAACCCACTCTATGAGAAGGAAGATTACTGAAAAGCATGTGACATATTGCTACAAAGATTTTTTTTTCCCTAAATGATTCAGTAGTTGAATGATTATTTCATATATAGTGCTATCAAGCAATCCCTGGTACTTTGGACTTCCATGGCTTGTTATATAAAATTACATTTTTACATGTAAAAATAAACTAAACAAATCTAATGGTAAAGTATAAAAATAATGTCAGATCCATGTTCTAAAAAATTTTTGTAATGACCTGACATTACAAGAGTATAAAAATGGACATTAAATAATGGCCTTGCATCAAAATATGGAAAGCAGAACAGTACATATTCAAATGTATTCAAAAAGTCAAAAAATTACCTATAGTTCTACAATAAAATACATGGAAATAGCTTGCTATTTTTATATACAGTTCCAAAATATTAAGATAACTTTCTGTAAGACTCAGATGATTCTGTTTGACTAAATAGCTGTCCTTTCCAACACATTGCTACTTTTTTAAATACTGTATCATAAGTTCAGCCTGTCATACTTTTTGCATTGATTATTATGAATACCAGACCATTTGTAAGTGTGGTTGAAGAGCAAAATGCTAATTTACATCTCTAGAAAATACTGTTACAGGATTCATGAACTTGAATAATTCTACAGTTTGAAACTGATGCTATATATACATGGAATAATGTATTCAGACTTTATTACTTATTTAAAATGGAATGTTTTATGGTTGTGCATATGGATGTGAAGTGAAAATATTAGCCTTAACTTTAAAATTTGGGTATTTGATAGTGTTTATTTTGATATTGGTGAATTAGTCACCAGTAAATTTTAAAAAAGCACTTGGTTGAAAATTGTACTTGAATACATACATGCATGCTGCTAAACTAGAACTTTAATTTTTCCCCCATAACTTTTATAAGTCCCATTTCTAAACCCACTTTTAAAAATAACAGGTCCAAGTTAGAGTGATGTGTGTATATTATTCAAAAAAATGTACTGGTGTGATATCTTGTATGAATGATCATTTAAATACAGTACATTACTGTAGAAGCTAAATTGATCTTTATAGTTAACAGAAATGATAAAACTAGGAATAATCAACATTGTAAGATATGTTAATAAAAACCTGCTGTCATTTGGTTTGTGAAAGGTCCTTAAATGTTTAATGCTTACATGTTTTTCTTTTTTTCCCCCAAAGATAGTGATAGTAGTATATGTGAGTGAGCATGGCTGAAAAGATCAAAGCATAACAAAATTAGTAGTTGCTTTAGGGTGGAGTAAGTGTAAAGGGTTTGCTTTGCCTTTTTTCCTTTATTTGCTGAGCTAGTTCTTGTTTCTTCAGTCTTTGTCTCATACTCAATGCACAGCCTTTGCTAAATGTGTGTGTTTGGTAGGGGGAGAAGGAAATGGGTATGTAGATCTGAGGAATGCAGCTGCTGTGGTCTCTGTTCTTTCCTGAAAATTCCAAGCTAGACTTCAGAGTTATTTAGTGCTTTATGAGAATGTTTATTTTGGGTGGTTTGTATTCTCGTTTGAATTGGCAGTCTTCACTCCTACCCCTCCATCCTGAAGCTCACCAGCCGTTTAGCAGATAGCAGTCCATTTCTCTTCTCAGACCATTCTCTGTTTTATGTATTCTGATATTTACTGATTTCTGTGACTTAGAAAAGATGCTGACTAAAAGCACTGAAGGCTTAGAAGAAACAACAGTATGGGAGGAGATGTGGCCTAAGAATCTCTCTATTATCTCAGGATTGTAGTTGCTAACTCTCAAATGGCTGTTGATGGCTTATATTTGAGATCATGTTTGGAGTTTGGGGGACACAATGCATGGTTTTAACCACTAGAATCAAATCACCAAGGCAAGATGCATTCGTTGTTGAGGATGCCTGATAACTGATGATTGTGGAAGAGCAGATGACTTACGACTGTGTCTCAGTCCCATTCACAGTACATAGTTCTTTCCTCTGCCTTTTGATCTGGCTGGATGATATCAAGCACTGCCTAGTTCACCAGGGATGAGCTGGAGTGAGCAAAATGGCAACATGATAACTTCTCTGTGACACTTCGAGCTCCCTATTAATTAGGCACATCAGGTATGGAAGAGCTGTATGACCTGCCATCTTAGTGTACAGTGATCTATAAGCAGTGGAGCGAATGTGACTCCAGCTGATGCAACACAATGAAAACACACAATGGGACCTTGTGTGGAGCTGCCTTTGTGCAAGTTAAATTAGTGTAAGATATGACAGTATCTTACATTACTTACAGGCAGTGGCTCACACCTGTAATCCCAGCACTTCGGGGGGCCGAGGCAGAGATCGAGACCATCCCGGTCAACATGGTGAAACCCCATGTTGTTCTCTACTAAAAATACAGAAAATTAGCTGGGCATGGTGGCGCGTGCCTGTAATCCCAGCTACTCAGGAGGCTGAGGCAGGAGAATTGCCTGAACCCAGGAGGCGGAGGTTGCGGTGAGCCGAGATCGCGCCATTGCACTCCAGCCTGGGTAACAAAAGCGAACCTCTATCTCAAAAAAACAACAAAAAAAAGATGTGACAGTACCAGAATTGGTGAGGTCGAGCCCAAGAGCAGACCAGAAGGAGCAGGGTCAAGAACACAGTTTAAAGCTTCAGGTTGAGGGGGGAAGATACAAGAGAAAAGGAAAGACTGGAGCAAAATAAGAGGATTTGTGTCTGATTCCCTCTTCTCTTGGTGACAGAGGAGCAGGATCATATACTGAGTGATAAGATCCTGTTAGGCCTAACATATCTGGGGGATTGAGATAAGTGGCAAAAGCTGAGACATATGCTAGGAGAGACAACAGGCTGGAAATAAGGGGAAGTACCAACAAAGCCATATTGACAGCCCAGTGGGGTTAGAAAACCTAAGTTTAATGGAGCCAGTTAGAAAGATTCTGTGACTTCATGGAGCCCGTGAGTGGAGCAGTTTAGGACCTGAAGGATAGAAATCAGATGCTAAATTAATTCATGGGTTGGGGATTGGAGACACAGATACAATACATAAAGGGTGCAATATAAGTTGATAAGATTATGGGTGCTGGTTGAAATGAGTGTGGGGTTCATGTTGGATTTGTAGGATAAATTGAGGGGTGTAGGACTGGAAGTCACCAGATTTAATAAGACTTAATGAAATCTTTCCAAGTGTTCTTCTGAAATTGTGCAAAATTGCTTCAATGTTGAAGCATTTTGCATTTATTTACTAAATATTTATTGAGCTTCTGTGTACCAAGCACTATAATAAATACTGGAAATACAATGGAAAAGACATCAGATAGTCCCTTCTCTCACCTCACTTTCTGTATAATTAATGCTACAGCTGGTATGTGTGTTTGGAGAAGAGAAGTAGAGTAGAAGGTGCTATAGACGGGCCCTCTAAACTAGACTTGGGTGTATGAGGAGGCTTCCAGTGGGAAGATATGATGATTCCCAAATATTGGGAAGGTGTTATCTGGGTGACACAGATGTGGAGAATAGTGATTCAGGCAGGCATAGAGAATATTGTTTGCAAAGAGTTGAGAGAACACTTGTGGATGTGAAAGGGAATCATTTTGACTGTAAGCATGAGAGGTAGGTAAAATCTAGAAAGAGTTTTGTAAGCCATTCTGAGGGCTTACGACTTTGTTAGAGAGCAGTGGGAAGCCATTTTAGGGCTTTAGATAGTAGAATGACATGATATTTGCATTAGAAAAGTCAATCCGGCTACACTGGAGAAAAATCCACCAGAGTAGGGAAACCTGCCAGTTGTCTGTTGAAAGAGTCCAGATAGAGCATGACAATTGGCTTAGTAGGGGAGTTTTGGGAGTTCTGATGGGGACAGAACGATGTGAGCAGTAACTGAAGAGAATAGACAGAACGCAGTAACGTAAGAGACGGCCAAGAATAGTGAGTGTCTAAGGTGTGCCAGATACTAAACTAAGTTCTAGGGATGTTACGTTGAACAAGACAGAAAGGGTCAGTGTCTGCTTATAGTCTGGTCGAAAACAACACTGATTATGTCATTACAGTTCAACAGGATGTTATCAGCAAGTTAGGATATAGGAATCAATGGTCTTGTTTAGTTTGGGAAGTTCACAGAAAGTTGATGAAATGATATTTAAGCTGAGACCTGAAAGAAAAGTAGAGGTGAGCTAAGTAAAGGAGGGAATGGGATACTTGCTTCCAGTATTCTGAAGAGTGCAGCACATAGACCCTGAAATAAGAATAAGAAAGTTGCACTCAGGATACTGAAGGAAGTACAGTATGGTTGAAGCATAGAAAGCAGAACGGCATGTGGTAAGAGCTGATGCAGGAACAATAGGCAGAATTCAGATCACAGCTTCTTGAGTCGTGTTATGGATGTTGGTCTCTGCGGCCTTTATTATTTTGGTTATTGCCTCAGTTCAGAGCAGAGGTTAGCAAACCTTTTCTATAAAGGGCCAGATGGTTTCTATCACAACTATTAATCTCTGCCATTGTAATACAGAAGCATCCCAGACACACACGCATATGTGAAGATTTGGAAAAACCATTCAGGAGGGTATCTCAATAGCCAGAGGAGAGATGAGGATGGTGTGTACTAGGGCAGTGACAGAAACCACTTACGTTCTGGCCTGATGGTTGGTTGTGTTATTTCATGAGTTAGAAAACAGAAGGATCGGGTATAAAGTTGAATGTGATGCATACAGATTTTGACCTGTTGAAAGTGAGGCTTTTGTGAGTCATCCAAATGGGTATGTGATAGTTGATGGGTTTGAAGGATAGATGTTCAGTGGAGTCATCGCCAGCAAACTGTAACTGAAGCCATGGGAATGGATCTCATCCAGAGAGAAGAAAGCCTGTGGAAATACCCTTAATAACTATCTTCATCTAGAGGGCAATCAGAAGATGATTAGCCTAAGGACAAAATTGATGAGAGATGCAGATAGGAAGGGGAAAAATTGGAATGTGAAATCCTTGAAGGAATGATGGTTTTTTAAAAAAGAAACCACTCAACAAGTGTCAAGTCCTCTGGAGAGGTTAAGATAAGAGCCAAAAAGGTATTCATTGGATTTTGTGACAAAGGAAGTAATTGATACCCTTGATGGGGATAGTTTTGGTGAAGCCAGACATAGCTTTTGGAGGTTACAGAGTAGAAACTTTGACAGTAAAGTGGAGGAGTAGAACACAATTTTCTGACTCTTCCCTGGCACAGTCAGGACTTCTGCAGGTCACCTAGACATGTTTTTACCAGAACCTACTTCTAATTAGATGTTGCATTTATTCCAATAGTGTTATTTACCATCTGAGTCTAAGGCTGGAAGTCATCAGACCTGGATTTGAGTTACTTCTCCTTACATGAGTATATTCATTAGGAATGTGTCCTGTTTCTTTTTTTTTTTTTTTT
>JAPYYA010003887.1:0-12365 GCA_028533165.1 Leontopithecus rosalia | reverse complement strand
AGGAGCTCAAGTGCTGTTCTGTGAGCTCCGTTGTTCATTCAGTGTTGCTAGGCAAGTACGTTTAAGTCTGTTGTGGCAGAACTCATGAAACCGGTTTTTTTCCTGAGATGCTCTGTCTTGGGGAGTTAGGGCTTTATTTGTGAGTATCTGTTGCACTGTCCTGCCCAGCTAGGAGGCAGTCTAGTCACTATTTGGCTGCCGAGGCTCCGCCCTGCTGGCGTGAGGTCCACCCTTTTGCTGTGGGCTCCGTCCTGCTGTTTTGGGCTCCGCCCTACTGAGAAATGTATTTATTTCTAAACGTGAAATACCTTCTAGTTATATTTTTGTTATTGACTTCTGGGTTAATTGAATTATAGTCACAGTATTCCATCTTTATGACCTTAAAACTTTGAAATTATCTGGAAGTTGTTTTGAGGCCAAGTCATCATTGATCAGTTTTTGTAATTAGTTTATGTTTATTTTAAAGAATGTGATTTGAAGTTTGTAGGGTATGCTACTTAATCATCTTTTTTTGCTTTATTTTATTAGGTACTGAAGTAGATTTGTTAAAAAATGTTTTATTCTTCTTGTGAATGTGTTAACTTTCTCTTATAGTTATGTAATATTTTGCTTTATCTATTTTGTATTAATGTAAATAGAAACAAACATATTTAAAATTGTTATATTTTCTGATACACTAAACTTTTTATTTTTTTACCTTTTCTTTTTTTAAAGAGTTGGGGGTCTCACGCTGTCACTCATTCTGAGTGTTGCGGCGTGATCTTAGCTCACTGCAGCCCGTAAGTCCTGGGCTTAAGTGATCCTCTTGCCTCAGCCTCCTGAGTGCTGGAACTACAAGAGTATGCCACTATATCTGGCAATTTTTTAATCTTTTTTTTGTAGAGACATTTGTCCGTTATTTCTCTAGATCCTTCAGTAGAAAATTGCACAGAAGTGGTGAGAATGGACATTTTTTTTGTTGTTCATGAGCTTAGGGGGAAGGCATTTAGTCTTTCAACATTAATTATGATATTAGCTATGCAATTTTTATACATGGTCTTTATCAGACTGATAACTTTTTTTAAGTATTCCTCATTCATTGGGTGTTTTTATTATGAGGAGTGTTGGATTTTTTTCAAATGATATTTCTGTGTCTATTGAAATGATTGGTTTTTGTAATAGGATATCATACATTGGTTGATTTTCAGATGTTAATCATCTTGAATTATTTCTCAGATAAATTCCACTTGGTCATGTTGTATAATCCTTTTAAAAATGAGCTTTACTGAGGTATAATTATATATAAAGAACTGCACATATTTATTGTGTACAATTTGATGAGTTTGGACATATGCAAACACCCACAATCTTCTCATTACAATCAAGGTAATAGACATATTTAATACCTCCCAGAGTTTCTTTTTTTCCTTAGGAGGGGTGCACCATATCATTTCATTAACTATAGGCACTGTATTATAAGCAGATCTCTAGAATTTATTCACCTAGCATAACTGAAACTATATCCTTTGAATAATGACTCCAAATTTCTCCTATTTCCAGCCTCTGGCAACAACCATTACATTCTCTGCGTCTGTAAGTTTGACTATTTTAGGTACTTAATACAAGTGCAATCATGCAGTATTTGTCCTGTTCTACTTAGAATAGTCTCCTCCAGGTTCATTACATTGTTGCAAATGGCAGAATTTCCTTACTTTTTAAGACTGACTAATATTCCATTGTATGTATATATCACATTTTCTTTAACCATTCATCTCTTGATGGACTCTTAGGCTGCTTCCATGTCTTCGATATTATGAATTGTGCTGAAATAAACATGAGAAGTGCAGATATTTCTTTGAGATTCTGATTTCAATTCTTTTGGCCATATTTCCAGAAGTGAGATTATTGGATCATATGGTAGTCCTATTTTTAGTTTTTGAGGAATCTTCATACCATTTTCCATAGCTGCCAGATTGGTTTATATTCCAACCAACCCTTATGTTCCAGTTTCTGTACAACTTTGCCAACACCTTTTTTTTGTCAAGTAATAGCCACGCTAACAGGTGTGAAGTGATAAATCCTTGTAGTTTTGATTTGCATTTTATATAATCCTATTTATATGTTGCTGGATTCAATTTGCCAGTATTTAATTGAGGATTTTTGCATCTATATTTATAATGACTTTTGTTTGAGTTTGAGACAAGGTCTCATTCTGTTGCCCAGGCTCGAGTGCAATGGCATGATCTTGGCTAACTGCAACCTCCATCTCCCAGATTCAAGCGATTCTTGTGCCTCAGCCTCCCAAGTAGCTGAAACTGCAGGCATGCACCACCACACTCAGCTAATTTTTGTATTTTTAGTAGAGACAGGGTTTCACCATGTTGGCCAGGCTGCTCTCAAACTCCTGGCCTCAAGTGATTCACCCATGTTGGCCTCCTAAAATGCTGAGATTATAGGCATGAGCCACTGGGTCCAGCCCATAATGACATTAATCTGTGGTTTTCTTTTCTTGTGATGTATTTGTCTGGTTCTGTTAATATGATAATCTTGGCCTCACAGAAGGAGTTGGGAAGTGTTCTTTCCTGTTCTATTTTTTTGAATGAGTTTGTGAGGAATTGGTGTTAATTCTTCTTTAGAATTGTTTTGTAGAATTTATCATTGAACACTGAATCAATTTGGTACTTGACTTGTGTGTGTATGTTGGGGGTGGCGAGATTTTTGATCACGAATAAAATCTTTTTACATGTGATGTGCTTGTTCAGGTGTTCTTTGCTCCTTGAATATGTTTTAGTAGTTTGTGTCTTTCTAGGAATTTGTCTCTTTTACCAAGGTTATCTAATTTTTTGGCATATAATTGTTTCCGGTATCCTTTTGGAATTCTTTTTATTTCTGTGAGATCAGTAATGATGTCTCTGTTTCCATTCCTGATTTTATTAAGTTGAATCTTCTTTCTTAATTTTTATTAATTTCTTAGCTAAAGATTTGTTCATTTTGTTAAGCTTTAAAAAAAAATCCCAACTTTTGATTTTTTTGATGTTGTTTTTTTTCTGTTCTCTATTTCATTTATTTCCACTTCAATCTTTATTATTTTCTTCTATCTGCTTGTTTTCAGTTTAGCTAGCCCTTCTCTTTCTAGTCTGAAGGTGTAAGGTTAGCCTACTGATTTAAGATTTTTCTTCATTTTTTAATGTAGGTGTTTATAGCTAGTAATTTCTTTCTAAGCACTGCTTTCATTGCAGCTCATAAATTTTGATGTGTTTTTATTTATTTAGCAACATATTTTACCTTTTAGTTTACATTTATTTTGGACCCATTGGTTACCTAGTAGTGTGTTTAATATACACTTACCTGTGTGAATTCCCCAAATTTCTTTCTGTTATTGATTCCTAGTTTTATTTCACTGTGGCCAGAGAATATACTTTGTATGGTTTAAATTTTTTAAAATGTACTAAGGCTTCCTTTATGATCTAACAGATGGTCTAAGGTGCAGAATATTCCACATACCCTTGAAACAAATGTGCATTCTTCTGTGGTTGAGTGGAATGTTCTATAGATGTTCTGTTAGGGCTAGTTGGTTTAGAGTGTTCAAATCTTGTACTTCCTTGTTTGTCTGCTGCCTTGTTCTATCTAGCATCAACAGTAGCATACTAAAACCTCTAATTATTATTATTAAAATGTGTATTTTTTTCTTTAATTCTGTCAGTTTTTGTTTCATGCCTTTTGGGGATGTGGTGTTAGCTGCATATATATTTTTAAATATTTTCCAAAATGTTGAAATACATATGTTTGTTCATTTCATGAATGAATAATGAATCTCGATGATGGTTTAGTTCTTTCATTATTACAAAATGTCCTTTGTTTCAAGTAATAATTTTTGTTTAAACTTTGTTTTGTGTGAAATTAGCACAGCCACGTTAGCTTTTTTTTTACTTACCATTTGCATAATGTATCTTTCTCTATTTTTTTATTCTCAACTGATTGTATTTTGAATATCAAATGTGTTTGGTAGACAGTTTATGACAGGATTATGCTTTTTAAATTTCTGACAATCTGCCTTTTGATTGATGGGTTTAATCCATTTACATTTAATGCAATTGTTGATAATGTATGATTTATAGCTGGAATTTTGCCATTTATTTTCTTTACTGTCTTTGTCTATTTCTCCATTTCACCTTTCTTTTGAGTTAAATTGATATCTTGTAGTACAACATTTTAATTCCCTTCTTTCTTTTCATATATTAAAAACTAAATGGTTCAAATATTTATGTTTATACGTATAATACATATTATAGATAAGTATAAACATATGTATCTATTTAAATTATTTTCTTAGTGGTTGTTTTGGAAATTACAAATAACACGTTCACTTAAAACAATCTATATTAGTAACAACTTAATTTCAATTGCATAGGAAAACCTTGCTCCAATATAGTTCTCTTTCCTCACTGATCTTTTGTGCTATTATTGTCATAGAAATTATATTTTTCACCATAAATCTTTCAACACAGTTTTATAACTAGCATCTTATGCATTTGTTTTTGAAATCAGTGAGAGAAGAGTTATGAGCAATAATACACTTATAATGTCTTTTATATTATCAAGTATAGTTTCCTTTACTGATGCTTTTTGTTTTTTCATATGGACTTGAGTTACTACTATCTAGGATCCTTTCATTTCAGCTGATTCCTTTTTGCATTTCTTACAGGGTGGGTCTGCCAATAATGGATTTTCTCCATTTTTGTTTATTTGGGAATGTCTTAATTTCTTATTTGTTTTGACAGATAGTTTTGGAGAATATAGAATTCTTGGTCAAAAGTCTATTTCTTCAACACTTTGAAGAATAGTCCCACTGCCTCCTGACCCTATGATTTCTGATGAGACATCATCAAATATGTGAATGTGTTGAATATTATTTAAAAAATATTCTTTCTTCCCCTTTTCTCTCTTCTCTCCTGATATTTTCATTATGTGTATGTTGCTATGTTTGATGGTTTCCCATAGTTCTCTGAGGTTTCCCATAGTTTTTTTCTTTATTATTTTTTTCTTTCTGTTTCTGAGATTAGAAACCTGCAAACAATCTAGGTTTAAATTTTGGTGGCTCTTCCTTCTGCCATTTCAAATCAACTGTTGTGTTCCTCCAGTGAAATGTCATTTCAATTAATTTTTTAACTCTAAAACTTCCCTGTGGTTCTTTTTTCTAAAAATAATTTCTATCTCTTAAATGATACTCTCTATTTGTTGAAACATTTTCTCATAATTCCCTTTAATTCTTTAGACATGGTTATTTCCATTTCTTTGATAATATTCAAATAGTTGATTGAGGATCTTTCTCTAGTTTAGTGTCTGGACATACTGAAGGACCATTTCTATTACCTTTTCCCCTCCTGGGTATGGGCCATACTTTTCTGTTTTGTTGCATGTCTCACAGTTTTTTGTATACAACTGGATATTTAAAATAATACCATGTTACCACCCTGGAAATTGCATCTTCCCCTTGTACCTCCCCAGTGTTAGTTGTTGCTGTTTGTTGATGCTATTATGGCTATTGTTTGGTTGTATAGTGACTTTCCTGGACTAAATTTGTGGACTCTGTATTCTTTGTTGTGTGTAGTCATTAAAATCTCTTTTCTGTTAACTTACCGATTAGGTAATGATTCAACACTTTCCTTAAACCAATAAGTACACCAGTCTTTGCTAAGAATCTCTCAATGTGTGTTGGAACATGTTTTCAGTCCTCAGCAAGTAGTTCACAACTCTGCCTTAACCTTCTCTTCTTGCTTGCACAGAGCCTTAAGATCTGCCAGAGGTAAGAGATCAGGGCCTGTCAGGTCTTCCTCCGCACATGCACGTTACCTTTTAGATTTCTAGAAATTTGTCAGAGTTTTCAATGCCCCCTACAGACATTCCATTCCCAATTCTTCCTTTTGAATTTCTTGGTCAGCTTGTTGTTATAATCCCAAACTGTTATCACTGCTTCATTCAACTGTAGTGTTAAATAACTACTGCTGATTGTTTTTAAGACAATAATAGCCTAAGATAGTTACACAAGCCAAGCTATGAGAAAGAAACTTTTCAGGGAGCTTACAGACTGGTCAAATACTGACAATTCTCTGAGTGTGGAGTTTTTGTGGTTCTCCAAACCTGTTCTGTCCCCTCCAGGGCTGCTAGGTTGTGTTTTTCACAGCTATGACATTTGTGAGGCTGTTGGCTTTCAAGGCTACTGCAGAACTAGAGAAGGCAGATGAGACCAGAGCAAGTTCAAACATCACAGGGCTCACTATAACAGTATTTCTAAAATTCAGCTGCTTTTCTTAATAAGTAACTCCTGGATTGTTGCAAGCCATCAGTTTCCAGCATTGCTGAGAAGTTGACTTTGACAATATTTGTTCTTATGGAGGAGCTGGTTTTTATAGATCTTTATTCCATAATTTTGGAAGTGCTATCTCCTCCATGTTTCAAAAGTAAAACAAAAACACATTTTACATTTATTTTCCTCATTGTGCGTCTTTCTGGATAGTTCCCCCAGACTTGTTTTATGTCTCACAAATTGTCCCTTTAACTTTGGCTCATCTGCTATTAAATCTTTCCAATGACTTTTTATTTCAATGACCATATTTCTTTGAATCAATATTGCCATAGATTGTGAGCCTTTCAATTACAAGGAAGTAATAGCCAGAAAATAAATGCATCTTATATTTATGAAATTTGGTATTACATTTTTCAATAGAATAAGTTCTATTTCTATCCTTTTCAAATCTGCTGGTCATTTTTTTTTTTTTGAGACAGAGTTTTGCTCTGTTGCCAGGTGCCAGGCTGGAGTGCAGTGGTGCAATCTCGGCTCACTGCAACCTCCACCTCCCGGGTTCAAGCAATTCTCCTGCCTCAGCCTCCTGAGTAGCTGGGACCACAGGTGCATGCCATCACGCTCAGCTAATTTTTGTATTTTTTAGTAAAGACAGGTTTCACCATGGTCTTGATCTCTTGACCTCGTGATCCACCTGCCTCAGCCTCCCAAAATGCTGGGATTACAGGCGTGATCCACCGTGCCCAGCCTGCTCATTCTTTATAGTTCTCTGATTCCTATAGATACTTCCAAATTAGTCTTTTATTTTTTAGGCATAGCAATTATGGAATTATATTTCTGCCAATTCCAATATATCATCTCTTTTCCTGTCTTGTTCCTGCTGCCTGCTGTTTCTGCTGTTTTTGCTCATGCTGCTTTGTTTCCTGCTGTTTTCAGTGGTTTGGGGTTGTGATCCATGCATTTTTCCTGTAAAATTATTTGTGAAAGTTGTTTGATGCTTGGAATAAAGATAAACTCCTACAAAAGCAATTCGTGTTTGCATTTGCCAGACTTTAGGCTATACTATAATCTGAGACAATTTCAAACTAAATTCTCAATTTGAATTTTTTTTACATAGTCCAGAAAATTGGAATACAATTTAATCACCCACGTGATCACTCACTTCCGTTTATGATTTTTCAAGTGTATCTCCACTTCTTCCCTTTTTTGTTCAACTAAGATAACATTTGTTGTATTCTGTGGTTGGGTCTATAGAGTGGGTTGATACTGTTTTTCATGTTTATGGGGCTGAGGGCCTCTTTGCAGTCTCCTGAATTTGTCAGCTTAATGTTCACCAGCTGCTGTAGCCAAAATCTTGGTGGCTTAAGAGAATAAAAATATATTATTTCATTCATGTCATAGGCATAAGTCAGATGGCTCTCTTAGGCTTGTCCCCTCCAAGGCATCAGTCAAGAAGTTGTTCACTTTTGGCTAAGGAAACTGAGCTCTTGAGGATGACTTTAAGGGTTGGGTGTGGAGGTGGCATATGTTAAGTTCTGTACTCACTCTATTGACTAAACTAGACATGTCCCCAATATAACCATAAGAAGTAACAGGAAATGCAATCTTCCTGTGGGCCCGGAATAAAGAAATAATTTCTGCGAGCGCAGAACTAGTCTCTCTTACCTGTCTACCAGTGGCCCCACAGCCCTTGAGCAGTGAAAACAAAGTCACAAGTCCTCAGGGTTCGGCAAACCCTCTCAGAGCAAAATTCGCTTGAGAGCTTGGTTTTCCTCTCTGGGTTTCTGCCTTCTCCTAGATTTCCGCCTGGCAATTGCTTTTCATCTCTTCTTGTCAAGGCCTTTAAAATGATACAACAGGCCGGGTGTGGTGGCTCACGCCTATAATCCCAGAACTTTGGGAGGCCATGGAGGGTGGATCACGAGGTCAGGAGTTTGCGACAAGCCTGGGAACATGGTGAAATCCTGTCTCTATTAAAAATACAAAAATTAGCCAGGCGTGGCAGTGGACCCCTGTAATTGTGGCTACTCGGGAGGCTGAGTCAGGAGAATCACTTGAAATAGGGAGGGGGAGGTTGCAGTGAGCTGAGATTATAGTGGAACTCCAGCCTGGGCCTAAGAGCAAAACTCCTTCTAAAGAAAAAAAAAAAAGAAGTTGATACACTGAGATTGAGGAGCTTTTTTTAGGTTTGAATGTTGAATGGTTGGCAAGTGATAGATGGATCGTTACAACAAAAAGGTTGAGACCTGTGATTCTGGGAACATAACTTATTGTTTAAAATTGTTTTATTACAGTATTAATAACTTGCTTGTGCAAAACAGAAAGGTTAATAAAATGATATTTATGTTAATATTAACTGGTAACTCTTGGTGCTAATGGTATACCAGGAGCTGTTTTAAATGCTTTACATGTGTTGACTGTCTTTATATCACAACAATTCTGTGATGTGAATTACTGTTGTTAAACCCAATTTGTAGCTGAGGAAACCAGGGCACAGGAAGTAAGTTGTCCAAGGTATCTACATGCTGGCGGGGATGAAAATGGATCAGGTCACACCAGAGAATCTGGATCAAAAAGGCCTACTTCCTCTTACCATGAAAACATAGACTCTCCACTTTAAAATATTAAATGAAAAATACATATTGTATGTGTGAAAGTTACAGAAAAGGGCTAATTATGAAAGAAATACTTTAGTATCAAAACTGGTTCATAAATTCTTATTCTTAACTAATGCTATTCAAATGCATACCAAAATCTTTCTCCTTAGTGGCAATCCTGGCCTAAATCACTGAAATTTATACAAATAAATTACATTCAAAGAAAAATCTGTGTTTAAAGACAGAGTGTTAAAATTGTTTCTCTAGTTGAATTAGATATTCAATAGATTCATAAAACTTTCATTGCCAAAGCAAACAAAACATTTCTTTTTAAAGGCTCTGCCTCTACATTATCTATGCCAAGTAAGATAGAACATTATTTGGATTAAATGTCTTTGAGACATTTATAAGCCTCACTATTTGCAGATAAGTCTATTTTACTAAATTTAAAAATGTCACTGAGACAAAGCAACTAGGTGTTAAATAACTTACTTTCCTACTTTAGACATAAATCTGTTGAGGTATAGATGGCCTTAAACTCTGATAGAAGAAATCTGGCATCATACCTATATGCCACCAACATTTTAAGCAATGGGGAAAAAAATAACATGACTTAAGATAGTTGGCTGGAGGCCACAGCTTCTGTGGCTTCTGAATTGTTTAGGAAAGAAGCTGAGATTTGGTTCTTCCTTTCTTACATTCTTTCATAAAAGGAGAGAGAGATGTCCCATGGATGAAATTAATAAAGAAAAAAATCTGTTAGCAGAGTTGGTCAACAGGCAACACAAGCTTAGATTCCAGAGGCCTGGAAAAACAAGTGAGAGACAAGAGGATGATTCTCAGACTAAGAGCCGATGTGAGGTGCCTGACCTTCAGCAAGCCCGTAGACTTCTCCCATGCCTGTCCTGCGCATGCAGACCCTGACCACAGGCAGACAAAACCAATTTGAAAAGAGACTGTCAGAGAAAAACTGGAGAAGCAAAGAAATGCCCCAGAGTGCGAGAGGTAGAAGCAGGCTAGAATGGAAAATTGTGATTAGCTTCATGGAAAAAGAGATAGTCTCTGCCCCAGATAGGTAAAGGGTAAGGCAGCAGGCAGTTCCCTCTCACCTAGAAAGGCAAAGTGACTCTTCCAGAAATGAATGGTATGAAACCTAGATGTGAGATCCCTTAAACCTTACGTAGCGTTGTCTACCCTATCTGTATATATGTGTTGTTTAGACTTACAGAATAAGACCTAACACCTACTGGCTTGAAACAAATACTTAATTTAGGGGAGTTAAGCTCCAGGGAATCACATGCATAGTGACAGCCCTACAAAGCCCAGGGAATGGCAAATTTTTTTTGTGACTTTCATTTTTGGAATTCAGTCTGGTTGCGCTTCTGGACCATCACTCCAGCTGAGAACAACCAAAATGCTGAACACGTTTAAATGCTGTTGTAACTTTGTTGTTGTTGTTGTTGTTGTTGAGACGGAGTCTCGGTCTACAGCCAGGCTGGAGTGCAGTGGCACGATCCCGGCTCACCAGAACTTCCGTTTTCGGTTTCAAGCAATTCTCCTGCCTCAGCCTCCCGGGTAGCTGGGACTACAGGCACGCCCCGGCACGCCCGGATAAATTTTTGTATTTTTAGTGGAGACGGAGTTTCACCATGTTGGCCAGGATGGTCGTCTGGATTTCTTGATCTCGTGATCCACCCGCCTGGGCCTCCCAAAGTGCTGGGAATACGGGCGTGAGCCACCGCGACCGGCCTGTTGTATCATTTTAAAGGCCTTGTCGAGAAGGCATGAAAAGCAATTGCCAGGCCTAAAACAAGAAGTTAGAAACCCAGAGAGGAGAACCAAGCTCTCAAGAGAATTTTGCTCTGAGAGGGTTTGCTGAACCCTGAGGACTTGTGATTTTGTTTTCACTGCTCAACGGCTGTGGGGCCACTGGTAGACAGGTAAGACAGAGCTCTAAGGTAAGAGCTCTGCGCTCACAGAAATTATTTCTTTATTCCGGGCCCACAGGAAGATTGCATTTCCTATTCCTTCTTATGGTTATGTTGGGGACATGTCTAGTTTAGTCAATGGAGTGAGTACAGAACTTACGTATGCCACTTCCACACCCAGCCCTTAAAGTCATCCTCAAGAGCTCAGTTCCCTTAGCCAAAAGTGAACAACTTCTTGACCGATGCCTTGGAGGGGACAAACCTAAGACAGTGTGAACTTCCCGAGGCCCCACCCTGTCCTCCCACTTTGCAGGACGGTGGGAGAGCCTTCCAGAACCCCTTTTTACTTGGCTGTCTCAATATTTTGTAAAATTTATAGTTTTATGGAGGACTTTATCCCCTTACTTCTATTTGTATGTCAGGTAATGTCTGTTTAACACTTAATCTAGGTATTGCCAAATATTCACAGACTCTTTATACGTAAAAACTTATTAATGTAGTCAGTGAAAATTTCCAAATATTTAAACATTTTAATCTTAATGTTTCTGTAAGTCCAATAGAATGAATTTTCTTGTATTGTAAAGACTCTTAAATATGTCTGTAAATGTATCCATAGACATTTTTTTAAATGAAAAAAAATTTAAATGTACATAAAACAACATAATGATTACATTTTAAAAATTATGCTTATACCAACACTAGTGTGTAAGGTATTGATTGGATGCCTCAAAAGTTAACCTTACCTTTTGACTCTTACAGAAGGAACTGGAACTTGCAAACTAGTTTTCTGCTTCACTCTCATTTGCTCTGCATTTGTCAGAGTGACATAAGTGTTTTAATACTTGTTTGGTTTTAAAGAAGACAAAGAGCTTTCTTGGATTTCTGTTATGATATAAATTATCTATCCACTTACCCAGGTGAACTTGCTTTGTGCTTCCAGTGCCTTTTAGAGATGTACAATATTACTTGAGCCTAAGGATCCATTTAAGGGTAAATTCAGTTTACGGCTATGTTATTAACGTACTATAATGCCAGGTAAAAAACGTAGCAATTATCCAAGTATCTGCAAGTATAATTATGCTGGTATTTCATGCTTAAAGCTTTTTTTTTTTTTCAGTTGTTTTTTTGGTATGATTTTTTAACAAGTGCCACAAGAATATTGATTCGCCTTGTGGAGGCAGGGAGTGCAAACATCAGAACTGTGGAAGTTTCCACTCCAAACGAGACAGTCTGTTCCTCTTCAGAGTTAATGTGGCTACATAAACCAGGGTCTGCAGCTTGACTTAGAAACACACTCCCAATGCTCAGTATTACTGAAGGCATTATTCAAGGTCTCCAGTGAGTCTGCTAATTAATCTGGTGGTCTCTTAACCAACCAGCATGCTTATCAGAAAACTCCACACATCCCTAATTGCAAAACCTATCAGAAACCCCAAACAACTACTTGGTTTAAAACTAGATACAGATAAGGAGGGGATGTTGTGAGAGAGAGAGAGAGAGAGAGAGAGAGAGAGAGAGAGAGAGAGAGAGAGAGAGAGAGAGAGAGAGAGAGAGAGA
>JAPYYA010003884.1:0-12367 GCA_028533165.1 Leontopithecus rosalia | reverse complement strand
CGGCTCACCGCAACCTCCACCTCCTGGGTTCAGGCAATTCTCCTGCCTCAGCCTCCTGAGTAGCTGGGATTACAGGCACGCGCCACCATGCCCAGCTAATTTTTTGTATTTTTAGTAGAGATGGGGTTTCACCATGTTGACCAGGATGGTCTCGATCTCTTGACCTCGTGATCCACCCGCCTCGGCCTCCCAAAGTGCTAGGATTACAGGCTTGAGCCACAGCGCCCGGCCTATTATAGCACCTCTATCTTGGCAGGGTAGGGGTTCTGTGAGAAGAAGGAAATCCACAGAAGTTAGAAATTTTAGCCAACAGCGATGGTTGGGTGAGAGGTTCCCATACAAGAAGAGCTGGGAATTTGCAGATCCAGGTTCATTTGGCCAACTTAGACAGTCACCCCTTGTCTTTCATGAGAATCTCTACAGTGACTGACACAAGTTGTATGCTCTTTGCTTCTTGGTATCCTCCCCAAAGGGTTTGTAGTGGTTGGGTTCTGTATACAAAGGGTGTTCTAGTTATCATTTGTAACCTAATTGATAGAATAATTAGAGGTATACTGAAATCCTACTATAATAATCACACATCTGTTTAGAGCTTGAAAGTTTACAAACTGCTTTCACATATATCATGTAATTTAATAGTCAAAAGAAGCTTGGGTGGAAAGTAGGCTAGACACTAAGTCTGTGTCACAGATGGAGACACTGTGACTTAGAGCCTCGGTTTGCCTAAGATCACACAGCTAGGAAATGGGGGAGCTGGAGGCTTGGACATTCCATTCAAATTAAGGGATCCCTGCCCTCTCCACTGTCATGTAATCTCTCTGATAGGTCAGTTTGGAACTAAGGAAAATAGAAAAGGAGTGTAAAACATGGTCTGGTTGAAAAAATTAGGCACATATGCAAGACCCAAACAGCTATTTAGGATATAAGCTCACGAAATGAAAAATATTATGACGTCTCTCCTGTGTGTAAGTCAAAAATACAAAACAAGACTAAACAAATGTGGGAACTCTGCTTAAGTTCTGATTTTTTCTGTGATAATGACTTCCATGCTCCTTTTTCAAACATTCAATATCAAATCTTTTTATAAAGAGTTTTGGGTTCCTGCGCCTTTGATTTGCTTTTGTCGTAAGCCGTGCTTAGCCGACCTGCTGGGTGGCTTGGTATAGGCTGTGAGTAATGTAATGGCTAAAGTGGTGACTGAACACAATACTAGCTTTACACCACTTGGTACCTGGAATGTAATAGGTACTAAACAAATACTTCTTACTCTCGAGGGAACAATATTGACCCTATAGACATTAGAAAAATACCCCACTCATTACTAAATCTGTTCTGGGATATCTGAACACTTTTAGAGACCATACTTTAGGTATTCTGAACCTCTGGACTAAAGAACACTTGAGTCAAGGCTTTAAATCGATAATCAAATAACTACCAATTTTTCACAAATCAGTTGCTCAAGATTTTAAAAAGCCACTTTGAATCCAAAGCTCCATTTAGTGGCCTCATTTAAATACTGCCCTTTTCCAGTACCTACTACCTTTCCTGCCTGGAGTTGCAGCCCGACCCTGCTTTCGTATACAGCAAATTGCTATCTCAGTGAAGGACGCACCTGCCACGCCTCAACTTTCTTGATGTCTGCACAGGAGCCATTGGTGAAGAGCCCTCTCCCAGGTGAGCAGGTATATATATCTTGCAAGGCGTGGGCAATGGAGTAGACTGCTAAGTACACATTGTAGGATATCCGTAAATGTGTGTAATCTATGTAAGGGGTCTCGACACTGCTGATGTTCTCATCCCCTGTGCAGAGGGGTCGGAAGGCTGTCGAGCTGTTGCTAAACCTGCCGCCACTTTCTTCATGACCTCTCAGAAAGTTGTCCATGGGTAAAGGTCCTTTCGCACCTTCTTGGAGGTGGCAGTTAAATGTTTCTTCCCAAAACTCCTTGGCAAAACCATTGTGGACAGACTTCCTGGGATGGACCTTCTTTAGGAATTCCCGGAACCCTGGGATCTGCCCAGCCTTCAGAGCGAATCCAATGGTGCCTCCAACCACATGGAAGTACTCGGGCATGGCGATCAGGGAGGAGCTGGCCCAGGCCTCGCTGGCCAGCCAGATCTTTCCTGTGATATTGCGCCGAACAATCTCCTTGATGAGGGGCTCAAGGTCAGGGCCACTGGAGAAAACCACGATGACTTTGGCTGTGGAATTCTGAATCACCTCCACCACCTGCTGGATCTCTTCCTCATCAGAGTACTGGGAGATGAGTTCACTGAAGTCGATGCAGATGTCCCTTTCCTCAGCTTCCTCTCGGAATTTCTCAATCCCTGGCCGCCCGTAGTCATCATCAGCTGCAATTGTGCCCACCCAATTCCAGCGGAAATACTCGATGATGTCTGCCATGGCAGTGGCTTGATGCTCATCATTGGGGATGGTTCGGAGGAAGGACTTGAATTGATTCTTGTTGCTGAGGAGTCTGCTGGAGGAGGCATAACTGACCTGGAGAGAACCAAGGGCACAGTGAATGAGTGAATGAGTGAGTGAGGGAGGGAGGTAGGGAGGGAGGAGGTGCTAAGGGAGCCTACAGGCTGTTGTGGAGGTGGCTTTCTGAGCATGCCTTGGTCTCATTTATCAACTACGCTGTTCACTGTGTACAGGATGAAAGGCCAAGGAAAAGCAGCATCTGTTCTACTCCAGTGTGAGCACTTAAGCACCTTTTGGTCCATGAGGGAGCATCCTAATTCCCAGTGGATGATTCTTCACAATGTTACTTTCAAAACTGAGTCTGGTTATAAAGTCAACCCAACAACAGTGGGATGTATTTAGCCTTTCTAGAAGAGTCTTCATGCACCATTTCATGTTTCCTCTAACCTCCTCTGTGCTGCCTCACTGGTCATAATATATCCATGTACATATCTTTGGCCTCCTGGGTCAGCTTCTGATCTGAACAGTTTAAATTACCTTTACTGCAGTAAACACTTTGACCACAATCCAGTTTTGGAAAGAATCAGGTTCCCTGTGGATTATAAACTTCAGGCTCTTCAGAGGAGTCCCAGGGAATTCCCTATTCTTCTGCCTAATTTCTCTCTTGCCATCCTCTGGTTATTCCCCCTTTTCCCTCTCCTCCCCACACCCCAGTACTTTAGAAAAAAGTAACCTCAATTGCAGTCATTTTTGAGAACTGTTTCTTTTAGGCTCTGTTAGACCATTAGGCTGAATCCCCCTGCACCACAATAGCAGTGATGTGTGTCATTAAATATCAGAAAAAACTCCTTTCCTCTGCATCCCATTATTGTTGGATTGATTTTTTTGCCAGACCCACTTTTGAAGATAGCATTGTAAAGAATCTTCTGTTGGGAAGCACCATCCAGAGCCCTCTCTTTTATTCAGTTACAAGCGATGACTGAGCCTGCTTGACAGGCTTTTGTTTTGGGTCTTGAAAATCTTACAGAGGCTGAATAGGAACCCTGGAGAAGCTGTCTTGCTAAATAGGAACCCTGGAGAAGCTGTCTTGCTAAATAGGAACCCTGGAGAAGCTGTCTTGACACGTTTCCACTCTCTAAAACATAGCCACTTATGCATCTGAGCAAGAGTATGTACTACCAAGGGAAGAAAGTCTTGCCCTTGATGTTAAGAGATTGTTGCTTAAAGAAGTAGCCAGATACCACGTAAAGCATTCGTTAGTGCAGAGCTTTCCCGTTTCTTTTCACATTATGGCAACACATGGAGCAAATGGAGGAAGTTGATCAACCATGGTGGGAGTGCTCTGACCACCCAGGCCCCATCCGACCACCCCAAAGCTTGAGAGGATCCATATCTTGAGGGGATCCGAATGAGGCCGGCTTCAGCTCATTTGCAGCACTCTGTGTCATGGCTCACCACTTAGGAAGTTCCAAGTTATGGGATCATTTCTTCTGAAGAACAAAACGTTTTTACACAAATAAATTTTTTTTCTAGAAAATGAAGTAGCTTCATATCTTGTGTTCTCCAGTTTTTCCTAAGAAATTTTAAACATCTTAAGAAAACAAGTTGAAGGTATTTGGGAGAATGTGTTTTTAATATTTCTCACCAATTGAAACAGTTAGTTTTCTATGTCCAATATTTTTAAATAAAAATTTCCAATGTATTTCTTCTTATTGATGAATAGTTTCTACATTAGAAACATAAAAGGCATTGGTCTGTGAAAAAATTAGGCCAACTTTACTAAAAAACAAGTGTAATTTACTTCTGGCAAGTGCTTTTATTTTAGAAGGTATAGTATAAAATGTATTATTTTTTCCTTCATCAGAACAAGCTATTTTTTAAATACCACAGAACTTCATGATGCGGGTGGTTTAATTAAATAATTTGCTTAGATGTTATTTTTTTTTTGAGAACTTGGTTAGCAGACCAGAATAATAGGCCTCTGAATCAGATTTTTGCAAATGCAAAACCTACCATTAAAAAAAATACATCCATTATTGCTTGCTTCTTGATTTTCTTTTCAAAAATAGGCCAAAAAGGCTTTAAAGGAATAAAAAAATTAATATTCCTCATGGATATGTTCTCTTAAGGAATATATTTATAATTTTTACCAAGTTTTTAAAAACAACTCTAAAGTAGAGTAAATACAATTTTGTGTCCCTTAGAAACTTTTTTTATTGTAAGAGGGGAGAATTTCACTAACGATTCAGAAAACTGTTCCAACTGCAATTTGTTCTAGCTGGTCTGCTTGTTCCATCCACTTGGTGGCGTGGCTGGCATGAGAAATACTCCTGGGTCCTGACCCCACCTGGCAGACAGTGGTTCCCAGCCATGGTGCACATTAGACTCACCTCCAGAGCTTTAAAACCTCCTGACATCCAGGCTGCGTCTCAGCTCAATTAAACCATGATCTTTGGGGAGTGGGACTTAGGCATCAGTATTTTTAAAACTCCCCAAGTGATTCCAATAGGTAGCCATGGCAGAGAACCCCTACTGTGGATAGATTTATATTGGTTTGATTGATAATCAAAGCACTTTTATGAATTCAACTAAACCTTATCTTTCATCCAAACTGCAAGGAATTAACACCCTGCCCCCTTCATGTTCTTTCTTTACTTGACACCTTAGCCTGTTGGCCATGGGGTAACAATAACTTACTTTAATTATGTATCTTAAATAATACCGCACAGTATGCTAAATTTAAACACATGCAGCATATTTACTGATACAGGCTTTGTCATAACACTTTGGCACAAAAGTTACAAAGCCAGGGGTTCCCCATGGGAAACACCTTTAATTCCCTGAAGTAAGGATTCCGTAAATGGTGACAAGACTATCTCTTGCCTCACGTATGTAAAGAGATAATGGCAATCACCAAAAAAATGGAGCCTTCCAACAAAGAAATGTAAATTTATCAAAAGTATTCTCATGAATTTTAAATATTAAACATTGAAAAAAATAAATTTAAGGTGTAATTTATAATTTAATTTCAAGCTTGATATAAGGATGTATCACAATTGAGCTGATTCTCCCACCCACAGACATTTAGGTTGTTTCCAATTTTTCACTATTGTAAAATGATATCATAGATTTATAAATATTAAACCGAAAAATTCTTTGCTCTATGGTGTTAAGGGGAAAAAGGTTATAAAATGGCATTTCACATTTGTTATCTTTTTTTGGTGAAAAAATGCACCCCTGAATGTTTATTAAAGCACTTGCTTCAGTAAACTGTTAGTATATGAAAATGCAACCATCTCTCCACCCAGGCTGAGTTCCTGCAAAGTGGAGACTGCTTATACATAGATACTCAATGAATATTTGTTGAATGAAATAGAATTTTCTCCGTTTCTGGAATGTTCAACACAATGATTAAGATCCTGTTTTGTGAGAAAATACGCTCTGCTTCCCTCTGAGCTGAAGTTTCAGCTAGACAGTAGAGAAGCAGAGACTTTTAAGGAAATGGAATTAGGGACAGATATTTCTGATTTGCGAGGTGGGATGTACCTCACATGCTCTCATTCCCTTTAATAAAAGCAGAAGGATGCCGGGCGCGGTGGCTCAAGCCTGTAATCCCAGCACTTTGGGAGGCCGAGGCGGGTGGATCACGAGGTCAACAGATCGAGACCATCCTGGTCAACACAGTGAAACCCCGTCTCTACTAAAGATACAAAAAATTAGCTGGGCATGGTGGTGTGTGCCTGTAATCCCAGCTACTCGGGAGGCTGAGGCAGGAGAATTGCCTGAACCCAGGAGGCGGAGGTTGCGGTGAGCCGAGATCGCACCATTGCACTCCAGCCTGGGTAACAAGAGCGAAACTCCGTCTCAAAAAAAAAAAAAAAAAAAAAAAAGCAGAAGGAAAAATGCATTTACTAAAGGAATAGAGTGGGAAATAAATAACTGAATGCCTCTTTTTAAAAAAAGACGGTTTTATGCAAGGTACATTTAAAAGAATTTTGGAAGAGTAATGAAGGTATCATTGACCTGGTGAACACTGGAGTTTCAGAAATCCCAAATGGTCATGATACAGCACACCAACTACATCATAGGTCTTTTATTTCAGAGATAGGAAAATAGCGAACCGCATGGACAATGGGCATGGCACTCCCAAGCCTGCTTCTTCTGATCCTGCTCCCGGGGCCCCATCTGAGAAGACGCGAGTACCTGGGGAATGTAGAAGAGCCCCAGCAGATTCGCCACTGCCGTGGAGACGCCTGAGCCCGTTGCTCCCACCACAGCAATCGTAGAGGGAATGTGCTCTGAGCAGTTGCAGAACTCATCAAGGTTCAAAGAATCGATTTTGTTTTGAGCAACAAAACTCAGGGTGGCTTCCAAGGCCTTGGAAACGGTGTTGCAAGTGTCAAATATCCTGTATCCCAGTGTCAAGTTGGGAAGAAGGGCTGGGCTGCTGTTTATCTCCTCTATGGCAAATATCATAGCCTGTAACCAGCGAAACCCGCGGAAATTATACCTGGAAGAAAGAAGAAGTGGAAGAAAATGGGAAGCTTTCTAGTCAACAATTTTAGAGTAAAGACCGGGCAAAGCTGGGTTTGAAGCATCGAACTATTACTACTCTCTGGCTTCATGGCATGCTCTGTACAGAGCCCTCTCTGTTAAAACAGGGATGACAAGGACGGGCCTGGTGGCCCTCACACCTATAATCCCAGCACTCTGGGAGGCCGAGGCAGGTGGATCACTTGAGGTCAAGAGTTGGAGACCAGCCTGGCCAACATGGCAAAGCCCCGTCTCTACTAAAAATACAAAATTTAGCCAGATGTGGTGTCAGGCGCCTGTAATCCCAGCTACACAGGAGGCCGAGGCAGGAGAATTGCTTGAATCTGGGAGATGGAGGTTGCAGTGAGCTCAGATTTCACCACTGCACTCCAGCCTGGGTGACAGAGTGAGACTCCATTTCAAAATAAATAAATAAATAAATACATAAAAAATCAAGGGAGCTGACACTTGCCTCATAGGGTGGCTGTGCAGATGATGACATGAAATAATTATGCAAAGTCTTCATCAGGTACCTCACACAGAGACAGGAAGCAATAATGATAAAAATAAAAATAAAAGATTGCTGTTTGTAATTCATTGGATAATTTGTATCTGTTTTCTCCAGTAATGAATTTGAAGTAGCTGATGTGAAGTGCTTAAACAAAAGCAATATGTAGATGTACAAGCAAAAGACCAGGGGAAATATAAATAGATTAGGATATTAATATGTGGGTTCCTAAAAATAACCTCAGATCAGATTGCAGAGTCATACGTTTAGACTATGACATTCCTGGAGGTCAAGGGGAAACGGCCATGAATAATCTCAGTTTTGTAAACAAATAACAAACATGTGAAGGCTATACATAGACAGTAGTTATTCTGGGGTGTACAACTGTGGTCATTTCTAGGTGGCGGAATGTTGAGTTTTAAAATTATGTGCTTTTGGTTTATTTATACTTTATATCTAAAAAAATGAACATGGGTTGCTTTTCAAAGAAGAACATTTTAGCAAGTTAACAAGAGAAATAGGGTCAGTGACATAGTTTTCAACTTCCCCAGCACTTTGCTCAGAGTGAGGGCTCAATAAATGTGCTGAATCAGTGTATCTGTGACTAGAGGAAAAGACAACTCTGCAGATTTTTTCTTTATACTGTGAGTTTCACTACTTGAACTCAGTGACAGTGACAGGAGGTGAGACATACGATCTTTTACACTCCATTGTATAGTTAGGTTCTCTAAGCTCTTGGTCTAACTTTAAATGTGACATTTTCTGTTTACCATTTTCTTTATGTTTCCTTCATTTATTTGTTTTAAACCTACAAAGTTAGTATGAGATATTACAGATTTTTTTTACATTAAACATCTATGCTGTTAAGCTAATTTTATTATCTTTAACATAATTTCAAAAATATATTATTTTGGGGCAAGCCTTTTGCTTGATCTTAGGTCTGTATATACACAGCACATGCACAGCTCTGTGCAGCAAGGTACAACAGAGCATTTGTCCAGATGGGTTATGTGAAGGATGCCATCAGCATCAGTGCAATTCTGCACTTAGTTTTTCTGCATTCATAAGAAAGGTGTGAAAACGTTATCTAATTTACTAGCTCTCATTAGAACATGAACAGAAATCCAGTTTTGTGGGAACCATCCTAGTTTTCATTTTCATTTTCCAGGTATTGGGAAGAGCAAGAAAAAGTGCTGGATCCCTTCTGGAAGTTGCAAGTCTCTCTGGAAGATGGGTCAAGATTTGGACTGCAGTCATAGTCTCCAGTGTAGGTTAGGGGAGGTGGTATACAGTCCCATTGTATTCTGCGGAAGTCAGATCCTATTTGAAAGACATGTTCCTCACCCTGGAGACTATATTCTAAAAGGATCACAATAAATTAGGGGGCATCAGATGAAGACAACCAGGATGATGAAGGGTCTGGAAAGCATATCACGGGTTCAGAAAACAGACTATGTGGCTTGGAGAAGAAAATATTTGATGAGATATAACAGCTCTCTGTGTTATATGTGGCTGCAGAGAGAATCTATTCAGAGAGTTAGATGCATTCTGTCTTAGTGGGGTGGGATGAGGGGTGGGAGAGTGGCAATGGGGATAACGTTCCTATACAAAAGACTTTCTAATGGCAGTAGTTCCAAAATGCAATGGACTATATTTTACATTTTGAAGATGCCTGGGTCATGCTGACTGCGGTGGTTTCTTTCACCTTGAATGCCTTTTAAAAAAAGAAAGAAAGAGAGAAAGAAAGAAAAAGAAAAAGAGTGAGGCAGCCAGCACTCAGATATTACCACTCATTGACGTATGTAAGGTCAATGGGGGACTTTAGTACTCAGGTTTGCAAGACCTGCAATAAATTTCCTTCTAGGTACTTAGTCTTCCATTAAGCAACACTGCTGCCAGGTGAACGATAATAACTTGGTCGCCAAATGACCACCAGGTGCTTTGACAGGTCATGCGTGGATTTTCTACTCAATATCATTGACATTTAATTAAAAAGAAGTCTTCAGGGAAAAAAAAGGCAAATTACGCGGGGCAATAAGCTTCAGCATGATTACCAATTAATCACTATTTTTGAAAAGAGAGAACAAAGTTTGAAAAAATTATGTTGCGTTTGGTGTAGCTTTTCTCTAGCCACTCAGAAGAGAAGAGACTGGTGGATTAGGCCCCTCTTCTCACCTGATACATTCCACAGACTCCGGCCTTGATTTGAGATCTTGATCTTTGGCTGCTACTCCAAAATGAATAGGAAAGAGCCCCCCAAGGATAATGTCCCCTTTCTTTTGGGCTCGCTGGTCAGGTCCATAGGCAGAAATGTGCCAGGTGAATGCCAAGAGGACCCAGCAGCAGCTATAAAATGCCATGGTTCTGCGTTCTCTCCAGGGTGAGGGACAAGACAGCTAGGAGTTTGGAGGCTCCCAGAACTTTCCCCCTTGGAGCAGTTCACTCCCTTCAGTGGGGACACATGCCTACAGAGTGATTAATGAGGGAATAGAAGACACGGTGTTCGAATCTCCATTTTTGCCTTCTTCATTGCAGACTTGTAAGGTGGGTGGTCCTTGAGTCTTTGGAAGCCACATCATGTAGACACCTCCTGTGATGCCTTCTAAAAGAAAAGAAAGACAAAATGGATTCAGCAAAACCTAAATTCCATCTTGTTATGACTACTGCGACTGAGGTGGCTCAGAATTTCCATTTAGAGGGGCCTTGGGGTGGCATATTGAAAAGGCCTGGCTTGGAGTCACATTTTTACGGCACTCATGTAAAATACAGGAAATGTTAATTGCCCTTATTGGGGAAGAACTGTGTTAGGTTATGAGAGGTCAAATTTTAAAGAGGCCATTGATAACCTAAGACCTCCGCTGGTGCTGATGCTGGATTTTAATCCATTCATTCTCCTGTGTGAATGAGGAATAAAGCTGGCCTATTAGTAGCAGCAGCTCCTTTTGTTATAATAATATTACCAATATTTTATTCAG
This sequence comes from Leontopithecus rosalia, assembly GCA_028533165.1. Lineage (NCBI taxonomy): Eukaryota > Metazoa > Chordata > Mammalia > Primates > Cebidae > Leontopithecus > Leontopithecus rosalia. The sequence continues at coordinate 1,929 of JAPYYA010003884.1, read as the reverse complement.
CATGTAAGTTCTTACAGAAAATATAGAATGAGGCCGAGTGCAGCAACTCATGTCTGTAATCCCAGCAGTTTGGGAAGCTGAGGCAGGTGGATCATCTGAGGTCAGGAGTTCAAGACCAGCCTTAACAACATCGTGAAACCCTGTCTCTACTAAAAAAAAATTCAAAATTAGCGGGGTGTGGTGGTGCACACCTGTAATCCCAGCTACTTGGGAGGCTGAGGCAGGAGAATCACTTGAACCCGGGAAGTGGAGGCTGCAGTGAGCCGAGATCATGCCATTGCACTCCAGCCTGGATAATGAGAGCAAAACTCTGTCTCAGAAAAAAATATATATATAGAATGAGTCATATTTAAGCTTAAATCTGACTTGGAACCAAACAAAAATGTCAAAAAAGACCACTTATGCTTTTTTGTTTTAAATTGTATTTTTATGTTTTTATACTATTATTTTATTATTATTTTTTGAGATGGAGTTTTCTCTTGTTGCCCAGGCTGGAGTGCAATGGTGCGATCTCGGCTCACCACAACCTCCACCTTCCGGATTCAAGCAATTCTCCTGCCTCAGCCTCCCGAGTAGCTGGGATTACAGGCATGTGCCACCACACCTAGTTAATTTTGTGTTTTTAGTAGAAATGGGGTTTCTCCATGTTAGGCTGGTCTGAACTCCTGACCTCAGGTGATTCACCTGCCTTGGCTTCCCAAAGTGCTGGGATTAAAGGCATTGAGCCACCATGTCCAGCCTCTTCTTTATTTTTTATGATAGGCCCCCTTTTTTTGTGCAGGTCTCTGGTTCCAGTTTGTAATATGACACTCTGTAAGCCCTTTAAGAATAGTTCTTGTACAAGATTCAGAGAAATAATGAATTAGATTGTGTTTTATAAAGATCAACAGCTGGATATAGGAGAAAGCCCTCCTGCTATACCCTTAGTAGAGTAGGAACTCTGCTCTTTCACTCTCCAGCCTATCTCACTCACCCTGTGAGTCAATTTCCAATTACAGGTTGATGGGGCTAAATATCCAGCCTATCTTGAAGTTCATGGCCAAGCACCGGACTGTCAACTGGACATGGCCACCTGGATGTTCCACAGGTGGAATGTAACAAGCCCTAAACTCACCTTTACTGAACTTGTTTCTCCTTCACTGTTTTCTATCTCAGAAGATCACATGTCAAACACAGAGACACAAAATAAGGAGCCATCTTTGCCTCCTTTCTCTTCTCATCATTGTCCTTCATATTTAAACAACCCCTAAGCCCTATAGATTCTACTTCCTACATCTCGCTGGAATCCACTTACTCCTCACCATTTCCAAGGCTATTTTCAGTCCACCAACACTTATTTTCTTCTTTCTCTTTCTTTCTTACTTTTTCTTTCTTTCTCCATTTCCTTCCTTCCTTCCTTTCTTCCTTCCTTCCTTCCTTCCTTCCTTCCTTCCTTCCTTCCCTCCCTCCCTCCCTCAAAAGAAATGAAGGAAGGAAGGAAGGAAGGAAGGAAGGAAGGAAGGAAGGAAGGAAGGAAGGAAGGAATCTGGCTTTCTTTCGAGACAGAATCTGGCTCTGTTGCCCAAGCTGGAATGCAGTGGCACCATCACAGCTACTGTAGCCTCAACCTTCCAGATTCAAGCAGTCCTCTTACCTCTGCGTCTTGAGTGGCTGGGACTACAAATACATGTTACCACACCTATATAATTTTTAATTTGTTTTTGTAGAGATAGGGTCTCACTCTGTTGTCCACAGCTGGCCTTGGACTCCTGGGCTCAAGGATCCTCCCACCTTGGCCTCCCAAAGTGCTAGGGTTGCAGGTGTGAGCCACCATGCCTGGCCCTACCATCATTTTTAACCTGGATTTCTGCAACTATTTCTTTTTTCTTTTTTTTTTTTTTTTGGCGGGGGCGGGGAGGAAGGCAGGAAGGCAGGAAGGGAGGGAAGGAG
>JAPYYA010003883.1:0-12368 GCA_028533165.1 Leontopithecus rosalia | reverse complement strand
TGCTTGGTCAATTCAGCTGGTGAAACTTGTGCATGCTTCACGAAGTTCTCGTGTTGTGTTTTTCAGCTCCTCCAATTCATTCATATTCCTCTCTAAGTTGTCCATTCTTGTTATCATTTCCTCGAATCTTTTTTCAAGGTTCTTAGTTTCTTTGCATTGATTTAGAATATGTTCTTTTAGCTCATGGAAGTTTCTCATTACCCACCTTCTGAAGTCTGATTTTGTCATTTCATCGCACTCATTCTCCATACAGCTTTGTTCCCTTGCTGGTGGGGAGTTTTGGTCCTTTGTGGGAGGCAAGGTGTTTTGGTTTTGGGTGTTTTCCTCCTTTTTGCGCTGTTTTCTTCCCATCTTTGTGGGTTTATCCATCTGTCGTCTGCGTAGTTGCTGACATTTTGATTGGGTCTCTGAGTGGATACCCAGATCGTTGATGACGAAGTATTTCTGTTCCTTAGTTTTCCTACTAACAGCCTAGCCCCTCTGCTGTACAACTGCTGAGGTCCACTCCAGGCCCTGGTTGTCTGGGGTACACCTGTAGCAGCTGCAGAACAGTGAGGGATGCTTCCAGTTTCTTCTTCTGCTATCTTTGTCCCAGAATGATGCCCGCCAAATGTCAGTCTGATTAGTCCTTTTTGAGGTGACTCTTTGGATATACAGGGGTCAGGGAGCTGCTTGAGGAAATGGTCTGTACTTTATAGGAGCTCAAGTGCTGAGCTGTGAGCTCCATTGTTCATTCAGGACTGGTAGGCAGGTACGTTTAAGTTAGCTGCAGCAGAACTCATAAAACCCCTTTTTTTCCTCAGTTGCTCTGTCTCGGGGAGTTAGGGCTTTCTTTATGAGTATCCGTTGCACTGTCCTGCCCAGCTAGGAGGCAGTCTAGTCACTATTTGCCTGCCGAGCCTCCGCCCTGCTGCCATTGGGTCCACCCTGTTGCCATGGGCTCTGCCCTGCTGCTGTGGGCTCCACCCTGCTGCCGTGGGCCCTGCCCTGCTACCAAGTGTAATTCCCTGTAGTCCTGTTTATATGGGTGTGGTTAAAACTGCTGTGGTGATGGTGGCCCATGTCTGTATTGGTGGAGTCTCTCTGTTATGGCGGGTTGCCTCAGCAATGGCAGGCTGCGTCAGCAATCAGAGTGTACCTCAGTAGGGGCGGAATGCCTCGGTAATGGCGAACGCCCCTCCCCCACTGAGCTGCACCTTCCTGGGTTCAGCTGTGCTCGCAGTGAAACTCTCAACCCTGAGTGTATCGAATTGCCGTTTTGTTTGGCCCTGCAGGGGTGGGACCCCCCCGAGCCTGATCACCTGGCTCCCTGCCTCAGAGCCCTTTTTTTTTTGAAAGTTGTATGGTTGACTCTCTCCCAGGTGTTTCAGTCACCTGCTGATAGGGCACTGGGATCTGTGTGATTTCCCGTGCAGCGACCAACTGCACCGGCTCAAATGTCGCTTCCCAGGAACCTTCTGGTCTGGCTCACTGTCCAAGTCCTGTTTAATCACATGGATATGCTAATCTGCCCTCCCAAATCTCAGATTGTGGGTTTAACAGGGCACCCAGACCAGTGCATTTTGTGCGGAGTGCCACTGCACTGTGGCACCAGCCGAAATGGCCGTGCCAGCCGAAACAGCTGCGCTGGTGTCCTGTGTCTCTCCTATACCTGGGAATTTCCCCGTTCTGTGGGCAACAAAGATCTGTCTGGAAATGTGGCTTGGACTCACCCTCTGCACCTTCACTGAAAGTTGCAATCTGAGTCGCTCCTACCGCGCCATCTTCTTTTTCCTAAATTCTTAATTTAATTGATACACTCCCCTTTATCAGTCATTAACTCTCTGTTAGCCAATCTTATGTTCTACCCTCCTTAATCAAGCACCTTTAGAATGCAGACCCACGTTTGCTTCCCTGGCTCCTGCTGGTACATGCTAGCTCAATTTTATAGCTCCTTTGGGGTATAAATCTTCTTGCTGATGGATCCCAGCATGTCCCCTGTTTCTCTATTATAGGCCAGGTGGAAGGGACAGCCTGGAGAACAGATCCTAAATGAAGGATCTATTGTCTTGTCAATGAGAGTCCTCTTCATTATCTTCAAGAAGGGAGTGGGTGCTAGCTTTTAGTGGGGCAGAGAGCAGTTCAGAAGGTTTCAAAGTATCTGTGAATTCAAGATTTCTCAGAGGCAGCAACCCTCCTATTGTCTTCACTCATTGTTTCAGGGTTCCATTCTTTTTTATTTATTTTTATTTTTTAAGACAGGGTATCACTCTGTTGCTTAGGCTAGAGTGCAGTGGCACAATCATAGCTCACTGTAACCTCAACATCCTGGGATCAATAAATCTTCCTGCCTCAGCCTCCAAGTAGCTGGTACACTACAGGTGTACACCACCACATCTGGCTAATTTTTTTTTCACTTTTAGAGACAAGGTCTTGCTATGTTGCCCAGGCTGGACTTGAACTCCTGGCCTCAAGTGATCCTGCCACTTCAGCCTCCCAAAACACTGGAATTAAAGGCATTAGCCACTGTACCCAGAACCATTGTTTCCTAACCAGGGCCTTGACCTTGGATAGCAAACCCACCACAATTTAGAGCTCAACTTTCTTTGGGGTTTGGCTACTTTGCAGATTAAGTCCTGGTCCTCAGCTTTCTCTGCCATCCTGCAGGAACTTGGAGCCTCTTTGTATGATACCTAGGAGAGCCTTTGCTTTCACACTTCAGTTTCAAAAATTGCCTGTTATTTGCTCTCAGATTTTTATTGTATTTTCCTAATGTCTATGGAGATTAGAAATTCATCTAATTTCCTTAGTCTTATAGTTACCTTTTGCCCCATATACCACAAAACCTGATATTTGGCTTCAGACTCTATATTCCCTTCTACCAGTATAGCATCCCAATCTGCCAATAATGAAGGTTTTAACTATCAGACCTCCACCTTGTGCCAGGTGCTATTTATGTTCCACTTACTACCAATTGAGCTATAAGTGATCCAGCTCCAAAACCCAGTCTTATCATCTGTGCTCCCAGGGCCTTCAGCTTTTCCAGAAATCAGGCCAAGACTTAATTTATCAAGCAGAATGTCTATTAGGGGGTCCCTGCAGAGTCAATATCTGTAAACAGAGGAAAGGAAGCAGAATTGGGGATAGGGAAAGATAAAGCCAAAATGTAGGCCTGACAATAACCCCAGTCAATCCCACAGGGAGCTATGGAGGTAAAATGGCCCATCAGAGTTCTTCAACAGCTAGCACAAATGGCCAGGCCTTATAGCCTTCCTCAGTTACTGGCTGTAGGTTATCCAAGGGCAAGACACTGGGTCATATGGTTCTCTGCAGTTGAGACAATTTCAGGCCCTTAAATGAAGTCTGTCCACTGACAGCACTCCCAGAAGTTGGACAATTTCTTTCTTGTCACTATAGGAATTTATCAAGATTTTGCAATTATGTAACAGTCTTTTTTAAAATTTTACTTTAAAACATATGGGGTCTTGCTATGTTGCCCAGACTGGTCTTGAATTCCCAGCCTCAAGTGGTCCTCCTATCTTGGGCTCTGAAAGTGCTAGAATTACAGGCATGGGTCACTGTGCCTGGCCTCTTTTATTATGTATTTAATTTTCAATAACCTTCTCATACTATTTAAGCTATACATAGTCTTCTTTGGCCTTAACTATGAAATCTTGCCTGTATTTCCTCTGACATTTTTGAAATCTTCTTCCCTTAACTTTAGGCAACATGGAAGATTAAGCTGACATAGATTAGACCCCTTCCACTATAAAAAGAAATATGAACTATAATAACCAAAAATTGATGTAATATCATAGCAGTAATTAAAAGTTGTTATGTTGGCAGCCAACAGAGTGTAACACTGAGGACCCTTTTGGGTAAGGGTCTAGGGCTCTAATGAGATTCAAATTACCCTAGACCATCACCCCAAAGGCCCTCAATGCTACACTCTATTGACTTTGGAAGGAAATATGACCTTGGTCATGTCAGAATTGATCCTCTTCCATAATGCTCAAAGCTTAAGAGACATTTCAGTCAATCAAGAAACAGAATTTAATGAAACACTTCTCAATTCATTTTATGATACTAGCGCATACAAAGGCATGACTAGAAAAAAAAACTAAAGACCAATATTTCTCAGGAACATAGAAAGAGAAGTCACGAAGAAAAAAAAATGTAGCAAATTGAATCTAGCTATATATATAAAGGATAAAACATTATTATGACCAAGTGAAGTTTATCCCAGGATTGCAAGATTGGTTTAATATCTGAAAACCAATCAGTGTAATTTACTATATTAGTAAACTAAAAAAGAAAAATCATACGATCATTTCAATAGATGCAGAAAAAGCATCTGACAAAATTCTATACCCATCCGTGATTAAACAAAACAAAACAACCAAAGAAAATCCCTCAGCAAACAAGGAATAGAAAAAAACTTCCTCAACCTGATAAAGATAATTAAGAAAAAAAACCCTTATACTTAACATCATATTTAATGGTGAAATACTGAATGTTTTCCCCTAATATCAACAAGACAAGAGTGTCTATTTATCTTAATCTTACTCAACGTAAAAAATAGAGGTCCTAACCTGTGCAATAAGGCAAGGAAAAGAAATAAAAGTTAAATAGGTTGAAAAGGAATCAAACTGTTTATTTGTAGATGGCATGACCGCTTATAAAGAAAATACTAAGGAATAAGTAAAAGAGCAAATGGAGTAAAAAAGTACATTTAGCAAGGTTTCCAAATATAAGATCTATAAACATAAATTATTTGTATTTTTACATTTGACAAAAACAACAGAAAATTGGAATGATTTTTTTAAAAATCCCAACAGCATTTACAATAGTATCAAAACTAAAATACCTAGGGATGTATTTTTTAGAATATGTGTGCAATTTGCTTAATTAAAACTATAAAAGACTGCTGAGAGAAACTAAAAATCTAAATACATGGAGAGATATATCATGTATATAAATCTGCACACTCAATATTGTTAAGTTGTCAATTCTCCCAAAATTGATCCAGAGGTTCAACATAATCCCAATCAAAATTCCAGTAGACTCTTTTGTAGAAGTTGACAAGCCTCAACAATGTCCATTTAAAAAATTTACGGTAAGTACTAAAAGAATAATAAAAGGATCATCACTTCTAAACCAGTAAAAGGATAAATAAAAAATTAAAACCAAAGAAATCTGGATCAATCTAAAAGAAAGGAAAAGAGATGACACAAAGGAAAGAAACAGCATTTTAAAAAGATGAAACAAAATCTTATGGTAAAAATAAGTTCAAATATAGTATTAATCCTAAGACTAATGGCTTAAATTTAATTGTTGACCTCCTCTTCAAGAAGAACTACAAACCACTGCTTAAGGAAATAAAAGAGGACACAAACAGATGGAAAAAACTTCCATGTTCATGGTTAGAAAGAATCAATATTGTGAAAATGGCCATACTGCCCAAAGTAATTTATAAATTCAATGCTATCCCCATCAAGCTACCTATGACCCTCTTCACAGAAAAGGATAAAACCACCTTAAACTTCATATGGAACCAAAAGAGAGCCCACATAGCCAACTCAATTCTAAGCAAAAAGAACAAAGCTGGAGGCATCATGCTACCTGACTTCAAACTATACTACAAGCCTACAGTAATCAAAACAGCACGATACTGGTACCAAAACAGAGATATATACCAATGGAACAGAACAGAGGCCTCAGAGGTAATGCCACACATCTACAACCATCTGATCTGTCTGACAAACCAGACAAAAACAAGCAATGGGGAAAGGATTCCCTGTTAAATAAATGGTGTTGGGAAAACTGGCTAGCCACGTGTAGAAAGCAGAAACTGGACCCCTTCCTGACACCTTACACTAAAATTAACTCCAGATGTCTTAAAGACTTAAACATTAGACCTAACACCATAAAAACCCTAAAAGAAAACCTAGGCAAAACCATTCAGGACATAGGCATAGGCCAGGACTTCATGACTAAAACACCAAAAGCATTGGCAACAAAAGTCAAAATAGACAAATGGGATCTAATTAAACTCAAGAGCTTCTGCACAGCAAAAGAAACAATCATTAGCGTGAACTGGCAAAGAAGAGAATGGGAAAAAATTTTTGCAATCTATCCATCTGACAAAGGGCTAATATCCAGAATCTACAAAGAACTCAAACAAATTTACAAGAAAACAAACAAACAAACCTATTCAAAGGTGGGTGAAGGATATGAACAGACACTTTTTCAAAATGAGACATATATGAGGCCAAGAAACATATGAAAAAATGCACATCATTACCCCTCATTAGAGAAATGCAAATCAAAACCACATTGAGATATCACCTCATGCCAGTTAGAATGGTGATCATTAAGAATGCTGGAGACAATAGATGCTGGAGAGGATGTGGAGAAATAGGAACAATTTTACACTGTTGGTGGGAGTGTAAATTAGTTCAACCATTGTGGAAGACAGTGTGGCGATTCCTCAAGGACCTAGAAACAGAAATTCCATTTGACCCAGCAATCCCATTATTGGGTATATATCCAAAGGATTATAAATCATTCTATTATAAAGACACATGCACATGTATGTTCATTACAGCCCTGCTTACAATCTCAAAGACCTGGAACTAACCCAAATGCCCATCAACGATAGACTGGACAAGGAAAATGTGGCACATACACACCATGGAATACTACACAGCAATAAAAAACGATGAGTTCGTGTCCTTTGTAGGGACTTGGATGAATCTGGAAACCATCATTCTCAACAAACTGACACAAGAATAGAAAAATCAAACACTGCATGTTCTCACTCAAAGGTGGGTGTTGAACAATGAAAACACATGGACACAGGGAGGGGAGCATCACACACTGGGGTCTGTTGGGGGTGGCCAAGGGAGGGACACCAGGGTAGGTGGGGAGGTCAGGGAGGGATAACATGGGGAGATATGCCAGATGTAGATGATGGGGGGACGGAGGCAGCAAACCACATTGCCGTGTGTGTACCTATGCAACAATCCCACATGATCTTCACATGTACCCCAGAACCAAAAGTGCTAAAAATATACAATTTTATTGCATCTATTTGATTATTCTCTTTTCTTTTTTATTAATATAGCTAATGGTCTATTTTGTTGATCTTTTCAAAAACCAGCTCCTGGATTTATTGATTTTTTTTGAAGGGTTTTTTGTTTCTATCGCCTGCAGTTCTGCTCTGATCTTAGTTATTTCTTGTCTTCTGCTAGCTTTTGAGTATTTCTGATCTTGCTCCTCTAGCTCTTTCAATTTTGATGATAGGGTGTCGATTTTAGACCTCTCCTTGCTTCTCATGTGGGGATTTATTGCTATAAGTTTTCCTCTAGACATTGCTTTAAATGTGTCCCAGAGATTCTGCTATGTTGTGTCTTCATTCTCATTGGTTTCAAAAAACATCTTTATTTCTGTCTTTATTTCATTGTTTATCCAGTCAACATTCAAGAGCCAGTTGTTCAGTTTCCATGAAGTTGTGTGGTTCTGAGTTAGTTTCTGAATTTTGAGTTCTAATTTGATTGCACTTTGGTCTGAGAGACTGTTTGTTATGATTTCCATTCTCTTGCATTTGCTGAGGAGTGATTTACTTCCAATTATGTGGTCAGTTTTAGCGTGATGTGGTGCTGAGAAGAATACATATTCTGTGGATTTGGGGTGAAGAGTCCTGTAAATGTTTATTAGGTTTGCTTGGTCCAGGTCTGAGTTCAAGTCCCGGAGATATTGTTAATTTTCTGTCTCATTGATCTGTCTAATATTGACAGTAGAGTGTTAAAGTCTCCCACTATTATTGTATGGGAGTCTAAGTCTCTTTGTAAATCATTAAGAACTTGCTTTATGTATCTGGGTGCTCCTGTATTGGTGTGTATATATTTAGGATCATTAGCTCTTCTTGTTCCATTGATCCTTTTACCATTATGTAATGCCCTTCTTTGTCTCTATTGATCTTTGTTATTTTAAAGTCTATTTTATCAGAGCATTTCAGATTGCTGTTCTTTGTGGGGATAGGACCTGTTAAGCCAGATCACCTGGCTCCCTGTTTCAGCCCCCTTTTTTTCAGTTGAATGGGTTACTGTGTCTCCCAGGTGTTCCAGGCCCCAGTTGAAACATCACCCAGATTTGTGTGAGTTTTTGTGCAGAGACCCACTGTGCCAGCTAAAACAACCATACTGGAGACTCATGGTGCTTTTCCACCCAGGAATCTCCTGGGCTGTGGACAGTGAAAACTCATTTGGAAATACAGTGATCACTTACCCTCTGTGTTCTCACTGGGAACTGCACTCCAGAGCTGTTCCTATTCAGACATTTTGGATCCTGAATCACAATTCAAGAGCTTTGTTTTCTTGAGCAAGTACTTTACCTTTCTGTGCTTCAGTTTTCTCATCTATAAAATGAGGATAGCAACAGAACCTATATTATAAAATTGTAAAAATCAAATGAGTGAATACATCTAAAATGTTGATATCAGTGTACATGGAGCTTAATAAAAATTAGCTTTTATTAAAATGATTTGTTCCTGAAATTCAATTCATAACCCTTTTGATTTGTTTGGTGAGTCTTCTGCCAAATACATTCTTGCAGGACTTTTGTAGCATATTCTGTCCCTTGATTTCTGGCTCAAAGCCAGGAAACTCAATTTCTTGACATAACTGGTAAAGCTGTTTGCTTACTTTCCTAAGTCAGACTCATAGAATACCAGAAAATATATTTTTTAATTGATTCCTAAACCATTCCGTCTTCTACACACCATGTCTGTCATTAAAAATACATTTCAGACTTTTTCTCACTCTATCTAGTTCTATACATGTAAATCAGTAGACATGAACTGGCTCAAGTACAAGTTCTAGAGCTTACAGCTAAGATTGCTTCCATAACCTTTAGAGTAGATGTCATCAGCCAATATAACCCCTGTGTTCTTCCCAAATGCCAGGAGCTTTGTGATGTGATAATGATTTCTGGGAAGCTTTAGTGTTCTAGGCTTCAAAATCAAACTAAAACGAAGGTTATTTTTAGTAGAATAGCCACTAGTAACTATGAAAGCACAATTTCTTTTCCTTATGGTTTTCTACCATATCATATTATTTAATTCATTCCTTTATATTGATTGTTTCTTATATGTCTTTTTCATATCTTTTCCTTTTTTTTTTTTGACTTTCTATATTTCTTCCATTCTGCCAAGAAAATCATCATCCTCTCTAGTGTGCCAGAGAATAGGCCCATGCCTCTTGGCCTCACCTCAGCAGAGCAGCCTGCATCTGTAGTGAACACACTCAGGGACTATCCTAAGTAAGAATCAGAGTCCTTAAATGTAAGGTCCGTGGAGCAGTTTCCTCAATATGAGCAAGCAGTCCTTAGCTCACCCTTCTTCATGCAATTCCACAGAACTTTTCCTTGTAAACGTTCTAGGGTCACCCGTTATGTAGCCATTACCTTACTCCCCTACAGTAAATTATTAACAATGAAGCCATTATTAACCACCCTTTAGATACTCCCCAAAAGAACTTGGTAAACTCTTTCCTTTTCCATTTTGAAATGCACTTAATTTGTTTCAGTCACATCATTCTGAATGTAATTCCCATGAATTCAGCTATCAAAAGACAACATGAGAGTGACATCAGTGAAAATGATGAGTAGAGAAAGCCAACGTTTTGTTCCTCCCTAAAAGTAGCAAATAAACTAGCAAAACTACCAGAATCAACTTTATTGGAACTCTGGAAATGAATCAAAAGTTTATAGCAACCAGTTGAATGCTAAAAAAACATCCAGCTGAATCTTTTTTTCTTTTTTGAGATGGAGTCTCGCTCTGTTATCCGGGCTGGAGTGCAATGGCATGATCTCGGTTTACTGCAATCTCCACCTCCTGGGTTCCAGCGATTCCCCTGCATCAGCCTCCCATGTAGCTGGGATTACAGGCATGTGCCTCCACACCAAGCTAATTTTGTATTCTTAGTAGAGACAGGGTTTCTCCAATGGCCAGGCTGTACATGAACTCCTGACCTCAAGTGATCTGCCCACTCTGGCCTCCCAAAGTGCTGGGATTACAGGCGTGAGCCACCACGCCCTGCCCTGAATCTTGATAAGAGGGCTTTGTGGCATTTTATCTTAACCTTGACACCATCCCTCAACTTGTTGGCAAAATTGAAGACAACAGCCCACATTTCTGGTATAGGTTCCTAATGCTGAAGGGAGCAGAATATATCTTATTCTCAAAGATTTGTGGTTGTTTTGACCTCTCTCAGGCTTCCATGAAGGACTAGTTCAAAGGACTTACTGTTATATCTCCGAACCTGAAACTCTCCCAGGACTGAGGTGGCTACACAGGGAGCACTTACTGAAAATATTGAAAGACAAATGTATAAACCACTGCCACCTGGAGCAAGTCTTTGTCTAGTAAGTCCAATGCTTGGACTTTCTTGGGAACAGTTTCTATTATTATTTTTTTCTCTCTGAATGGGCCATAATTTCTTGTTTCTTTTCCTGACTCATAATTTGTGGTTGAAAATTGGACATCTTAGAGATTATAATGTTGCAACTTCAGAAGTCACATTCTCTCTCCTCTCTGAGATTTGTTGTTGCTGTCATTTTTTGAACAAATTTTGTAAAGTCTGTTTGTGTGTGGCCACAAAAATCTTTGTTCCTTTAGCTTAGTGGTCATCTAATGATTCAACAGATACTCCCTGAAATAACTGGGACCAAAACCAAAAACAAAATTCCCAGTCTTTGTAAATAGGCTCTGTGTGTATATTGGGGCATGCATTCAACTCTCAGCCAGGCAGTTTGCAACACTCTCTTAGCCTTCGCTTCCTGTTTGCAACCAAGCCTGAAAGTAAATCAGAGATGAGAGCTTACAAGTTTCTCTGGTCTTTTCTGAGAAATCTCCAAGCCCTGGCAATTCTGGATATCTAGGAATATGTGGGAGCTTTGCAAAGCTCTTGCTCCTCAAAGCATCTACTCCCAACCTTTCCTCTTAACTGTTCTGATTTGCCTACTGTTTACCATTAACTCCTTGCTTCATTGATTCTTCAAATATTTGCTCTTTTCCTTTTTTTCTTCTCTCTTTTTGTGGAACTCTTATTCTGTAGACATTGGTATGCTTGACAGTGTCCACAAGACTCAGGCTCTGATCATTTTTTTCTTTCATTCTTTCTATTGCTTCTTGGGTTGGGTCATCTCAAATGACCTGTCTTCAAGTTCACTGTCTTTCTCTTGCCTGCTAAATTCTGTCATTGAACCCCTCTAATCATTTTTTTTAATTTTGGTTATTATACATTTCAACACTATAATTTCTGTTTCTTTTTTTTCTATAATTTATAAATCTATCTATTGATATTCTCTATTTGGTGAGATACGATTCTCATATTTTCCTTTAGTTCTGTGTACATGGCTTTCTTTAGCTCATTGACTACATTGAAAATGTTGATTTGAAGACATGATGCCTGAAAACTTCCCAAACTTGATAAGAGAACGCTGAAAGCCATGTGAGAGAAGTGACTTATCATGGACAAGGGATGCTCAATAAGAAAAACAGCTTCCTCATCAGAAATCAGTGAAGCTAAAGGGTAGTGGGACAACATACTTAAAGTATCAAAATAAAAAAGAAAGACAAGAACGATCCAAGATGGCCGATCGCTAACATCTCGGGATTGCAGCTCGCAGTTAAAGTTCATAGAACTAGAGGACGCCACAGTTTCAGACAAATTCTGGTCGCTCAGGAGCAGAAGATTCCCAGTGGAGGAGCCACACGGGGCAGTGGTTTCGCCGGCACCGCGGCACACCAGTCTTGCCAGCACCTCCGCACAACAGCTCTCAGAGCTGACTAGGCGGGGCTGGCTCCCCTTCTGACCAAGGTTTGGAGGAACCGCGCGGGTTTACAGCACTGACTCCTGAGGCCGGCGCAGAAGTTGTGCCTGCACCTCAGCATAGAGTGAACACGACTGGTTCCCCTTCTGACCAAGGTTTGGAGCTCCAGGAAGGCAGACTCGCCTATTATGGACACAAGAAGGAAGCCAGACAGGAGAAGCCTGGGCAGAAAAACACCATCAGTCTTAACGCCGCTGTTCCTGGCCCTGGGAACTAACATCTTGGACGTCCACTCAAGAGACCTACTGAAAGCTGGTACTTTCAAAGACGACAGGAGGATAAATTTACAACGATGGGAAGAAACCAGCGTAAAAAGGCTGAGAATACTCAAAATCAGAATCCCTCTCCCTCCAAAGATGATCACAGTTCCTCATCAACAATGGAACAAGACTTGATGGAGGAAGAGCGCATCCCATTTACAGAATCAAACTTCACGTTATGGATAATAAAAAACTTCTGTGAGTTCAAAGAACATGTTGTAGCCCAACGTAAAG
>JAPYYA010003882.1:0-12368 GCA_028533165.1 Leontopithecus rosalia | reverse complement strand
CAAACGTAAATTAGGTCTTTTCACATAGTCCCACATTTCTTGGAGATTTTGCTCATTCCCTTTTATCCTTTTTTCTCTAATCTTGTCTTCTCATTTTATTTCATTATGTTGGACTTCAACCTCTGATATTCTTTCTTCTGCTTGAACAATTCGAGTGTTTAAACCTGTGCATACTTCTCGGAGTTCCTGTATTGTATTCTTCAGTTCCACTAATTCACTTATATTCCTCTCTAAGTTATCTATTCTAATTAGGATTTCATCAAACCTTTTTTCAAAGTTCTTAGTTTCTTTACGTTGGGCTACAACATGTTCTTTTAACTCACAGAAATTTCTTATCATCCATACCCTGAAGCCTGATTCTGTTATTGGGATGCGCTTGTTCTCCATCAAGCCTTGTTCCATTGTTGATGTGGAACTGTGATCATCTTTAGAGGGAGAGGAGTTCTGATTTTGAGTATTCTCAGCCTTTTTACACTGGTTTCTTCCCATCATTGTAAATTTATCCTCCTGTCATCTTTGTAATTACCAACTTTCAGATTAGGTCTCTGAGTGGACATCCAAGTTGTTAGTTCCCAGGGCCAAAACAGTGGCGTTAAGACTGATGGTGCTTTTCCGCCCCTGTCTGGCTTCCTTCTTGTGTCCATAATAGGCGACTCTGCCTTCCCGGAGCTCCAAACCTCAGTCAGAAGGGGAACCAGTCCCGTTTACTCTGCACTGAGAGCTGTCGCGCCAAGGTGCTGGCACAACCGCTGTGCCGGCCTCAGGAGTCGTGCTGGGGACCCGTGTGGCTCCTCCAAACCTCAGTCAGAAGGGGAGCCAGCCGCATTTACTCTGCGCCAAGAGCTGCCACGCCGAGGTGCCGGTGAAACCACTCTGCCAGCCACAAGAGTCGCGCTGGCAACCCGTGTGACTCCTCCACTGGGAATTTTCTGCTCTGTGAGTGACCAGAATTTGTCTGAAAGTGTGGTGTCCTCTAGTTCTCTTCGCTTTCACTGAGAGCTGCAATCCCGAGATGTTAGCAATCAGCCATCTTGGATCTTTCCGAACCTGTCAAAAAAATTTTTTTTTATTTTAATTAAAATAAAATCAATTTTAAGAGAATCAACTATTTGACATACAACTGAACAATTCTACTTCTAGGTATTTGTCCACAAAAAAGTGTATGAAAATATTTATGACAACATGACTCATAACAGGCCAAAACTAAAACCAGTCCAGAGATCCATCAACTGGTAAATGGATAAACAAAATACAGCATACCAATATAATGGAATATCAATCTGCAATTAAAAGAAACAAACCAATGGATGATCCTGAAAACATTCTACAGCATGGATGAACCTCAGAAAAGATATGCTAAGTCAAAGAACCCAAATGCAAACAACTACATAATGTGTGAATCCATTTATATGAAATGTCTAAAAGAGGCAAATTGATAGAATCAAAGAGCACAAGGAAGTTGCTGTCTAGAGCTGTTAGAGTGGTATGACTGGGGATCGCAAATGGGCAGGAGGAGACTATTAGGTGTGTTAAAATGTTCAAAACTGGCATGTGGTGATGATTGCACAATTATAAATTTACTCAAGTCATTTAATTGCACACTTGCAATGGATGAATTTTATGTCATGCAAATTATAATAATAAGGCTATCTAAAAAATAGAATATCCTCTCTTAGTCTCTTATTTGCTAGCTAAAACTCTTTTAGAAGAATTAGCCTAGAAGAGAAAGAGAAAAGAAAAAAATAAGCCTCCTCCAGAAATTTTACTGGAAAGTTTCTAACTATATATGTTTTTCTTGCAATTCTGTGTTGTATCAGGAGAGTCATTAGAGATATAGGTTGAGTAGGGGTAGCCAGGAGATTTCTAAAACATTTGCGGATGTTGTTTGAAAGTTAACTGACTCTGAAAGGCATGGATGTACTAAAAGTGTTAAAACGCACATTCTGAATGAAGAGACTCCTAAACAGGCTTTGTGTGAGCAACATGGCTGTTTATTCACCTGGGTGCAGGCAGGTGGGCTGAGGCTAAAAAGGGCATCAGTGAAGGGGTTTGGGATAGGAGTTGGTTTTATAGGTTGTGGGAAAGGCAGTGGAAAATTACAGGAGTTACAGTTGAGGGCCAAAGACACGATGATTGAAACAGTTTGCTATTTCTCTACGGAGAAAGATCATTGGTCCAATATGTCTGTTTAATAGCTTTAGGACTCAGTAATTCACGATACATGATCTATTACATGACGTCATTTGAATCACTGAGGCACTTATAAAAATGTAGATTCCTAAATCAATACTCTGGGGTGGGCCTTGGGAATCAATACTTTAACAAGCTTCCCAGGTGGCTGTCGTGCCCACTGAAGTTTGAGAACCACTTCTCCAGTCAGTAGTGTTGAGTAGATGGGGTACAGGAATTTCTCAGAAAACATGTACAACAAACACCAGATGAGAAGTGTTAAATTAGACTAAACCTGCAATCCTAGCATTTGGGAGGCCGAGGCAAGAGGATTGCTTGAGGCCAGGAGTTCAAGACCACCTGAGCAACATAGGAAGATCCCATCTCTACAAAAATTAGCTGAGCACAGTAGTGCATCCCCGTAGTTTCAGATACTCAGGATGCTGAAGCAGGAGGATCTCTTCAGCCCAGGAGTTCAAGGCTGCAGTGAGTTAGGATCACCACTGAACTACAACCTGACTGAGAGTAGAACCTTGTCTCAAAAAGAAAAAGAAAAAGAAAGTTAAACTAATTCTGGCCTGAGGCTGTCTCCCTACTTGGATATTTGCCTGAGACACTGCAACCTAACTTACTATGCAAACTAACTGAAAAGCTGATTTAAGAGCATACTTTTTTTATAACAAATGGGTGAGTCTCAGACAATCACAGTTATCCAGCTTCAGTAATCACAGGCAGCCAACTGAGCAGACCATGCTCAAATAAGGCAAATGCTGAGCCGTAACCAATCAAGTCCTCTCTGTCTTTCAATTCCATTTTATGACTGTAAAAGTTCTCTGACCCAATGCAGCCTGGAGCTGCATTGAATTACTCTTTGCTCAATTAAACATTGTTATATCTTTTCTGTCTATAGGTTTTCTTTTTTCTTTCTTTCTTTCTTTTTTTTTTTGAGATGGAGTTTCGCTCTTACCCAGGCTGGAGTGCAATGGCGCAATCTTGGCTCACCGCAACCTCCCCCTCCTGGGTTCAGGCAATTCTCCTGCCTCAGCCTCGTGAGTAGCTGGGATTACAGGCATGCACCACCATGACCAGCTAATTTTTTGTATTTTTAGTAGAGATGGGGTTTCACCATGTTGACCAGGATGGTCTCGATTTCTTGATCTCATGATCCACCCGCCTCGGCCTCCCAAAGTGCTGGGATTACAGGCTTGAGCCACTGCGCCCGGCCAGGTTTTCTTTTAACAGATGTCACAAGATTTAGGTTTTAATCCTGTAAAATACCAGTGGATTTCTGGAAGTAAAAGAGTGAGAAGTCACAGAGTTCATGCTCAGAAAATATATATTGACTTAAGTCAGAGCTTGGCAAGCTTTCTGTATACAGAGCCAGATAGTAAATATTTTAACCTTTGTGGTCCGTATGGTTTCTGTCACAACTACTCAACTCTGCCAATGTAGCATGAAGGCAGACATAAACAATATGTAAATGAATGGACATCCTGAGTTCCAATAAAACCTTATTTCTAAAAACAGGTGTCAGGATAGATTTGGCCAATAGGCCATAATTTACCAACCCCTGATTTAGGTTATTTCAAAAGAAGAGATAAGACCGGGTGCAGTGGCTCATGCCTGTAACCCCAGCACTTTGGGAGGCCAAGGCGGGTGGATCACGAGGTCAGGAGATCAAGACCAACCTGGTCAACGTGGTGAAACCCCATCTCTGTTAAAAATACAAAAAAATTAGCTGGGCATGGTGGCGCACACCTGTAGTCCCAGGTACTTGGGAGGCTGAGTCAGGAGAATTTCTTGAACCCAGGAGGTGGAGAATGCAGTGAGCCGAGATCGTGCCACTGCACTACAGCCTGGGCAACAGCGCGAGACTCTATCTCAAAAAAAAATGGAGATAAATCAGATAAAATTAGTCTTAATACTTGGCCCAAAAGGCCTATCATTCATCTTGTAAGGAAGTAAAAGTCCACAGTCTCCTACCCTCCAAAAACAGCACTGGAAGCTCCATCTCTCCATTAACAGAAGAGCCACCCAAATTGATTAGTGCTCCTTTAAGTGCCAAGAACAATGATGGGTTTTGCCATGCTGACACAGGCGGCCAACCACCTTTCTCTCACTACCTACTACCTATTATCGCACAAACGACTCGAAAGTCCTTTGCTATGTGGGCCTGTGGCTAAAGTGAGGTTAAGGCTGTGACCCAGGGAAAGGCCTTTTGTGGCTTTGTGAAAGGGGACCTGAAATCTAGGAAATGAAGATTCTCCAGTTGTCTACCACTATACATGGACATCTCTGAACCTATGGAACTTCGAGCTCCTCATCTGTAACCTGGGGACTATAGTTTCTACCCTTCCTCCTCCTAGATTTGCTCATGTCAGTGAGATTCTGGATGGGTCAAGTGTTTGGGGAACTGCGTAGTCCTGTACCCATGGGAGCACCCTGCTCGTGTGAATATTATCATCAGCTGCTTGGCTTCATTTCCTCACCCCACATAGCTTCCTATTTTTATCTTCCTTTTTGATCCACACTTTTGGACAGGGAATCATGAGCAGGTTGCAGGGAGATGATAGGTCTGGAGTTAAATTTGAGAGAAAATCGACTCCAGTTGTGTAGCATGTTTACTGAATTTGTGACAGAGAACTATGGCCAAGAAGAGGGGCTGACCACAACCTGATGACCAGTGGTAAGCTTTAATGTGGGAGGATTTTTTGAACTGCTTCCTTCTTTGTCCTTTTTTTTTTTTTTTTTGAGACGGAGTCTTGCTCTGCCACCAGACTGGAATGCAATGGTGTG
The DNA here is from genome assembly GCA_028533165.1 of Leontopithecus rosalia. NCBI lineage: Eukaryota > Metazoa > Chordata > Mammalia > Primates > Cebidae > Leontopithecus > Leontopithecus rosalia. Next base: position 7,403 of record JAPYYA010003882.1, on the reverse strand, counting down.
ATCTCAGCTCACTGAAACCTCCACCTCCCTGATTCAAGAGATTCTCAGGCCTCAGCCTCCCAAATAGCTGGGACTACAGACACGTGCCACCATGCCCAGCTAATTTTTATATTTTTAGTAGAGATGGTTTTTCACCATGTTGGCCAGGATGTTCTCAATCTCTTGACCTCATGATCCCCCCTCTTCAACCTCCCAAAGTGCTGAGATTACAGGCATGAGCCACCACGCCCCCTTCTTTGTCTTTGAGGAAGTGGATGAGAGGGTGGTACTTGAAATGGGACTTCAATGTCGAATTTCTTCTTGCAAAAATTTAGGAGGAGAGCCAGTGCCTGAGAGGCATTTCAGGGAGAAGATTCAGAACAGCAAAGTCACCTACTATATGCAAAGCACACATAGTTCCTAAGGTTGAAAAGGAACACAAAGACAACAGCCCCTCTCCTCCTAGAGTTTACTGGCTCCTGCTGGGAGGAGGCGTGTGTAACAGATATACTGCTAATCACTCTCTTCTTCTAGCACTTTATCAGACCTTCCTGTATTCCTTTTTCTTTCTTTCTTTTTTTTTTTTTTTGAGATGGAGTCTTGCTGTGTTGCCCAGGCTGGAGTATAATGGCATGATCTTGCCTCACTGCAACCTCTACCTCTTGGGTTCAAGTGATTCTCATGCCTCAGCTTCCTGGGTAGCTGGGATTACAGGTGTGTACCACCACACCCAGCTAGTTTTTGCATTTTCAGTAGAGACGGGGTTTTCCATGTTGGCCAGGTTGGTCTTGAACACCTGACCTCAGGTGATCCACCCACCTTAGCCTTCCAAAATGCTGGGATCCTCCAGCATTCTTAATATATCATTTGTAAGACTTTTATTTTGTTATAAAATAGCACATTAATATCAATTTTTAAATATGCCTTTAAAAATCGAAAACATTGGAATTAAAATAAGAAATTTCCACATCTGCTTCACCCCTAAGTATCCCCTTATATTCTCACATTGTAGGAGAAACTACTGTGAATTCTTCCAGATCTTTCTCAAGCATATACAACCATGTGTATAAAATATGTGTATAAGTGTGTATTTTGTATGTTTGGGTTCTTGTGGTTGGAGATGTATGCAGTTTTTTGCTTTTCTCAAAAATAAACTGATTTCATTTGTTTTTTGAAAAATGGGTTCATCTTGTACATACTGTGACAAGCATTTCATATATCCCAGTAATGTATCCGAAATCTCCCTCCATGTCATTATATGCAAATGGTGCTTGAGTCCTTTCAACAGCCATGGCAATATTCCACTCCAATATATAATTCAGCTGTTTATAAATTAGGATAATTTATAAACAATTATCCTCCCATGGTATGTGCAGGTTGTCTCCATTTTTTGCTACAGATAATGCTACAGTAAACATCCTGGTGTATATGCATGTGAGCATTTCTAGTATAAATTATTAGAAATGAAATTGCAGTTAAAAGGAATGTGCTTTTTCAAGTTTTTATAGCTATTACCAAATTCACTTCCAGTAGTATGCCGTATTGTGGTATTATAACAGAATAGCCTAGTGCCAACCTGCCGTTTAAAGGTATTTTTTTCTTTCCCCTTTCCTCCTTTCCCCTGCAGTTTCAAGCAGCCTCAGAATGTTTTCTTTCCTCCATTCTTTTCCTTTTCCTATTCTTCACTCCCATGCCTTATGCCATTCCAGACCCTGTCTCTAAAACCTCTTATGCTCCCTCCACAAATTGAAGAGTAAAGAAATTTGGAAGGAATTTCACCCATTCCTTCCCTTGCTCACATGGATAATGAAAATATCACTCTCTTTTTATCACACCTATCTTTCTACAAGCGGCAAGAAGCCAGACCTTTTGCTGGTTACAGTAGATTGTTATTTTAATGTGTTTGTCCTCGGTCAGCGGAGAGGGGTTGCCAGGGTCTCCCCTGCATCGTAGCTCCTAATGTTCAAGTTGTATTTCCCCTCTGTGGTGAGCATCCGCTCTACTGCCCAGCATCTAGCCTCCTTTTTTCTGGTAATTATTCTCTAATTTTCCTTTGAAAAACCACTTCTGCCAACCCCCATATATATAGTTCTGGTGAGGCTGACTCTGCCCCCAATCCAGGGGTGAGCCAATGACCCAATCCTGACCATTAGGGTCACAATGATTGGTTCAGGTGTGTGCATGTGCACAGGTCCCAAATCTAGGCAACAGGAGTTAGTGTCAAGACTATTCCTGGAGCTACCAGGCAAAAGGGAGACTGGGCATGAAACAATCTGTCCTTTCTTTCCCCCTACCAAAGCAGAGTCCAATTCAAATATCCTCTAACCTCAGCTGAGGGAAAGGGTCCCAGGGACATGGCAGGGTCAAATCTCTCCATGCTTCAGTTTCTCCATCTATAAAATGAGGAGGTTGAACTCTGTGGTCCCTAAGACCATTTTAGCTCATATGATTGTAGCATGCATGAAACACAGATAAGTACAAGGACTTATCTAAAGTGCAGATATTATCCTGGTAGAAGAACATTTCCTCAAGAGTGGTTGTTCTCCACTGATCAGATAAAATGGCAATGTCAGTGTTTATCCAAATGAATTTAAAACTCATGCCAATCCAAAACATCCATGAAGATATATATAGTAGCTTTATATATATATATATGAGATGGAATCTTGTTCTGTTGCCCAGGCTGCAGTACAGTGGCGAGATCTCGGCTCATTTCAATCTCCACTTCTCAGGTTCATGTGATTCTCCTGCCCAGCCTCCAGGGTAACTGGGATTACAGGTGTGCATTACCACACCTGACTAATTTTTGTATTTTAAGTAGAGACGGGGTTTCACCATGGTGGCCAGGTTGGTCTTGAACTCCTGATCTCAAGTGATCCACCCACCTCAGCCTCCCAAAGTGCTGGGATTACAGGCCTGAGCCACTGCACCCAGCAAATGGTAGTTTTATTTATAATTGTGAAAACTTGGGAGTAACCAAGATGTCTTTCAGTAGGTGAATGAATAAACTGGTGCATCCAGAAATGGAATATTATTCAGCATTAAAAAGAAATGAGCTACCGAGATATGAAAAAACATGGAGAAAACTCAAATACATATTACTAAGTGAAAGAAGACAATCTGTAAGGCACGGTCTGTATGATTCTAGCTGTATGACATTCTGAAAAAGGCAAAACTATGGAGACAGTGAAAAGATCAGTACTTGCCAGGAGTTAGGAAGGAGGGAGAGATGGACAGGTGGAGCACAGAAGATTATCAGGTTAGGGTCATGAAATGGCTCCATAATACTCATGGTAGATACATGCCATTATACATATGTCCAAACCCATAGAATGCACAGCACCAAGAATGAACCCCAGAGTAAACTCTGGGTGATAATGGTGTGTCAGTGTAGGTTCACTGATGTAACAAATGTATCACTCCATTGCTGGATGTCAATAGTAGGGGATGCTGCGAATGTGTGGGGCCAGGGGTATATGGGTACTCTCGGCCCTTTCTGCTTAATTTTGCTGAGAACTTAAAACTGCTCTAAAAGAATAGTCTATCATTTTTTTAAGACAGCATTAGGTTTTGGCAGACAATTTCTAAACTGGGAACCATATTTTAGATGCTATGCCTGGTTCTGTCCTAAACATAGTGTCATTGTGTGCACTCACTTCTCATCTCTGGGCCTCAGTTTCACAATTTGTAGAATGAAGGGACTACTATGCCTCTAACTAAGTACTATGAATCTATGATATCTATATATATTATATGTATGCATAGCACACACACCCACATACATATGTTTTCAGCCATGGTTTTCAACACATATGTTTTCATCCATGGGTCCTGGCTTATAATTCCCATAGCCCTTGTTAGAGTAAAGAGAATCTCTATCTCTAGCTTTCTCCTGCCCTTCTTTCACCTGCCTGAGGCCAGACTCTAATTCAATTGTAGGTCCTAAGACCCTTATTCCAGAGGGGGGCTAGCCCCATATCCTGGAGTAAGGAATGCTGCATAGAGAGGCCAAGAAGAATCTGCACAGGCCTTGCTGGGTTTAAATCGCACTCTGTTTGTCCAATCACATTCCAACATGGTTATTCATGCTTCAATCATGCCTATCCAATGAAGTCTGCAGAAAATACCTAAAGGGATGAGGTTCAAGGAGCTTCTGCATAACTGAACACATGGAGGCTAACAGAAAGATGAACAAAAATTTGTCTGTGCACCAAGAGGATGGAACATCCCAACTCCCCAGGAACAGACGCTCTTGTGTTCAGGACACTTGCAGACCTCACCCTATGTATCCCTTCATCTGGCTGTTATTTGTATCCTTTAAAGTTGTCTTTGTAATAAGCCAGTAAGCATTTTTTTCTGAGTTCTATGGGCCGCTCTAGCAAATTAATCAAACCTGAAGAGAGTGTTGTGTGAACTCCAACTTGAAGCTCTTGGAGGCCTGAACTTGCAACTGGTGGGAAGGAGGAGGTGATCTTGTGGGTCTGCGCCCTCAACCTGTGGTTTCGGAGGGCATCTCTAGGTAGACAGAGTCAGAATTAAGTTGAATTGGAGAACACCCAACTGATGTCCTTTGCAGAATTCATTGCTGCTTGATGTGTGGGGAGAAATCTACACATTTTGTCACAGAAGTGCTGATTGTTGTTGTTGAGTGAGAGAAGAGAAAAAAGCAGTTTGAGTTGGTGTTTTTTCCAGGAAGGAAGGAAGGAATGAAAGAAGAAAAGAAGGGAAGGAGAGAAATAAATCACAAAATTATTAAGTGGTAGTTAAGAGAATTAGAGAAGAAATCAGATGAGCCAAAGCCATCAGTGGTGTCCCATTTGGGACAGAACAGTATCCTCTTTGGGAGAAGAAAATGGGTTGGCCCAGGAGGCACATCTTGGTCTTCAGTGTAGATTGAATGAGAAAAGCTCAATGTCCCAAAAGAGAATGTTATATTTATGTGACGAGTACTAAGTGAGCACTAATTGTGTGCACAGCCTTATGGTAGGTGCTCTAACCCAACCAGGAAAGAGAAATACATGTGTGAAAATACTACAACTTAATGGTTAATGGTTTGCTTCTGAAGTTAGACAGGTCTGGGTTTGAATATTGGCTTCATAACTATGATAGGCTGAGTAATAATCCCCAAAGATGTCCATGTTTTAATGCTCAGAAAGTACAAATATTACCTTATGGGATTTTGCAGATATGAGCAAATTAAGGCTCTTATATTGAGGGAATTGTCCAAGTGGACCCTAAATATAATCCCAAAAATCCTTTTAAGAGCGAGTCAGAAGGAGTTCTGACTGCCAACAAAAGATAAGAAGACCATGTGACAGAAACAGGATCAAAGAGAGAAGATGCTTTGTGAAGATCATGAGCCAAGGAATGCAATGGAATGCAATGAATGTAGCTCGAGAATCTGGAAAAGACAAGAAAATAGATTTTCTCCTTGAGTTTCTAGGAGCATGCCCCTGCCAACACCTTGACTTTAGCCCACTGAAACGAATTTCAGATTTCTGGACTCCAGAACCATAAAAGAATAAATATGTGTTGTTTTAAGGCACTAAGTTTGTAGCAATTTGTTACAGCAGCCACAGGAAACTAATACAGATTTTTGCACTGGAAGTGTAGTGTTGCTGAAAGAAATATCTCAAAATGTGGAAATGACTTTGGAATTGGGATGGGCAGAGGCTGCAAGAACTTTGAGGCATATGATACAAAAAGCCTTGAGTTTTTTGAATAGGTGGTTGATAGAATTACAGGTGTTAAAAACTTAGGCAGTGAGGACTCAGGAGAAGTGAAGAGAATGATAGAGAAAGCCTATATTAGCTCACAGAATTCCTATATTGTCATAAAAGACTGTTGGTAGACATATGAACACTAAAGGTGCTGCTGGTGACAGCTAAGAAAGAAATAATAAATTTGTTATTAGGAACAGGTAGAAAGGGGATCACTATGAACTGAAATTTGTATTCCCAAAATTAGTATGTTGACTTTAAATCCCAATGAAACTACATTTGAAGATAGGGAGGTAATCAAGGTTAAAGGAGTTCATAAGGGTAGAATCCTCACCTGGCAGGATTGCTGGCCTTATGAGAGAAGGAGAAGAGAGAGAGCTCTCTTTCTCTTTTCACATACACACATCAGAGAAAGACCATGTGAAGACACAGCTAGGAGGCAGCTGTCTGCAAGCCAGGAAGAGAGCTCTTACCAGAAACCAAATCAGCCAACACCGGATCTTGGATTTTCCAGCTTCTATAACCGTGAGTTAGTAAATACATGTTGTTTAAGCCACCCAGTCTATGGTACTTTCTTATGACCAGTCCAAGTAGACTAAGACAGGGATTCTTACATAGTGACAAAATATCTATATACATTATATTCATATATATTCAAATGTTTATCCAATGGTATTTGCTTATTTATCCTTTTTACATTCTGATAAAATTGACCTTTGAAAACACTGGCGTTAATAAGAATAATAAGAATGCTGCACTTGGTAAAAATGCCAAGTATGATGATATAAAGCATAAATATTGGCAGAAAAAAAATTTTTAAAATCTATATTAAGATTCCTCCAAGAGACTCCTAGACTTGATGAATGACTTCAGTAAAGTTTCAGGATGTAAATTTAATGTAAAAAATCAGTTGCATTTTTATACATGAACAATGTTCAAGCTGAGAACCAAATCAAGGATTCTATCCATTTATGATAGCCACACAAATACCTAGGAATGCATTCAACCAAGGAGAACTACAAAACATTGATGAAAAAAATCACAGATAACACAAACAAATGGGAAAGCATCCCATGCTCCTGGATTGTAAGAATTAATGTTGTTAAAATGACCTTACTGCCCCAAACAGTCTACAGATTCAATGCAATTCCTATCAAATTACCAATGTAACTTTTCACAGAATTAGAAAAAACAATTAGAAAATTAATAAGGCAGCTGGGTGCGGTGGCTCATGCCTATAATCCCAGCACTCTGGGAGGCCGAGGCGGGTGGATCACGAGGTCAAGAGATCGAGACCATCCTGGTCAACAAGGTGAAACCCCGTCTCTACTAAAAATACAAAAATTAGCTGGGCATGGTGGTCCGCACCTGTAGTTCCAGCTACTCAGGAGGCTGAGGCAGGAGAATTGCTTGAACCCAGAAGGCAGAGATTGCAGTGAGCTGAGATTGTGCCATTGCACTCCAGTCTGGGTAACAACAGCGAAACTCCATCTCAAAAAAAAAAAGAAGAAAAGAAAAAAAGAGGAACGATCCAAGATGGCCGATCGCTAACATCTCGGGATTGCAGCTCGCAGTTAAAGCTCATAGAACTAGAGGACGCCACACTTTCAGACAAATTCTGGTCGCTCAGGGGCAGAAGATTCCCAGTGGAGGAGCCACGCGGGGCAGTAGTTTCGCCGGCACCTCCGCACGGCAGCTCTCGGA
>JAPYYA010003881.1:0-12369 GCA_028533165.1 Leontopithecus rosalia | reverse complement strand
TTTGCAATCTACCCATCTGACAAAGGGCTAATATCCAGAATCTACAAAGAACTAAAACAGATTTACAAGAAAAAAACAAGCCCATTCAAAAGTGGGTGATGGATAAGAACAGACAATTTACAAAAGAAGACATATATGAGGCCAATAAACATTTGAAAAGATGCTCATCATCACTGGTCATTAGAGAAATGCAAATCAAAACCACATTGAGATACCATCTCATACCAGTTAGAATGGTGATCATTAAAAAATCTGGAGACAACAGATGCTGGAGAGGATGTGGAGAAATAGGAATATTTTTACACTGTTGGTGGGAGTGCAAATTAGTTCAACCATTGTGGAAGACAGTGTGGCGATTCCTCAAGGACCTAGAAATAGAAATTTCATTTGACCTAGCAATCCCATTGCTGGGTATATATCCAAAGGATTATAAATCATTCTATTAAAAGGACACATGCACATTAATGTTCATTGCAGCACTGTTTACAATAGCAAAGACCTGGAACCAACCCAAATGCCCATCCATGATAGACTGGACAGGGAAAATGTGGCACATATACACCATGGAATACTATGCAGCCATTAAAAATGATAAGTTCATGTCCTTTGTAGGGACATGGGTGAACCTGGAAACCATCGTTCTCAGCAAACGGACACAAGAACAGGAAATCAAACACCACATGTTCTCACTCATAGGTGGGTGTTGAACAATAAGAACACATGGACACAGGAAGAGTAGCATCACACACTGGATTCTGTGGGTTGGAACTAGGGGAGGGACAGCGGGAAGTGGGGAGTTGGGGAGGGATAACATGAGGAGAAATGTCAGATATAGGCGATGGGGAAGAAGGCAGCAAATCACATTGCCATGTATGTACATGTTCTTCACATGTGCCCCCAAACCTAAAACTATATATATATATGTGTGTGTGTCTGTGTGTGTTTATATATATATATATATATATATATATGGAGAGAGAGAGAGAGAGAGAGAGAGAGAGAGATGTGCCTTGATTTCCCTTCACCTTCTGCCATGATTGTAAGTTTCCTGAGACCTCCTTAGCCATGTGGAACTGTAAGTCAATTAGAACTTTTTTCTTTATAAGTTACCCAGTTTCAGGTCATTCTTTTTACAGCAATTTGAAAATGGAATGATGCAGAATATTGGTCCCAGCAGAGTGGAGCACTGCTCTAAAGACAACTGAAAATGTGAAAATGACTTTGCAATTGAATAATGGACAGAGGTTTGCACAGTTTGGAGGGCTTAGAAGAAGATAGGAAGATGTGGGAAAGTTTGGGACTTTCTAGACATTTGTTGAATGGTTTTGACCAAAATGCTCATAGTGATGTGGACAATAAAGTCCAGGCTGAGGTGGTCTCATCTGGAGATGAGGAACTTATTGGGAACTGGAGTAAAAGTCATTCTTGCTATGCTTTTAGCAAAGAGGCTGGCAGCATTGTGCCCCTACCTAAGATCTGTGGAACTTCAAACTTGAGACAGATGATTTAAGGTATCCGGCAGAACAAATTTCTAAGCAGCAAAGTACTCAAGATGTAACATGGCTGTTTCTAAAAGAATACATTTATATGCATGAAGAAAGAGATGGTCTGAAATTAGAACTTATATTTAAGAAGGAAGTAGAGCATAAAAGTTTAAAAATTTTTTAACCAAGACCACAGCAGGAACATACCAGGAAAACCAAAAAATTCACAGACCCTTTGAAAGAAGCAGCTTGTCACTTCAAACTCTATGAGACAGTCAAAAAACTGCAAGTGCCCAAAGTATGACAGGGGAAATGTCTGCCTCTGAACACACATCCTGAGGGACCTGAAAATCCAGATCACAGGAGAAGGATCTAATCTTAATTAGAGCTGAAATAAATTTAGAGAGCCAAGCAAAATATAAAAACAGAAGTAGCAGCAGGAAGAGCTCAATAGGCACTCCTGGTCCCCAGGAAAGCTATTTCTAACTTTATCTCACAGGGGTCCTGGGGAAGGCAGCCATTAGAATTGGGGAAAACCCACAGGGAAAAGGAGACTCCCAGCTGAACTTTGTAATAATTTTGACCAATCATGAATTTTCCTTGGCAGAATCCAGGGGTCAAACAGGAAGTACAGATATTAGCACAGAAGTCATGGCAGACAGGGAATGGCAAGGACTGAAAGCCCTGGTTGCCTACTCAGAAGGGAGGCTTGTAGCCTGGGGCAAGATCTCAGCCCTGTGCACTGGTGCCCTGGATATACATCTGCTCTGTTGGCTGTTGGGAGAGCACAGCGGGAATGAGATTAGCTTTGCTGGTTGCATGAGAGCTGGGTAAGGCCCGTCACTGCTGGCTTTCCTTTACTTTCCTGGGAACCTATATGAAGCTGCAGAGGCAGCCATAATCCTCCTTGGAACATAACTCCATTGGACTGAGAACCACCCCTATCCCCAACAGTGGCCACAGCAAGCACCACCCAAGGAGAGTTTGAGCTCAGACACACCATGTCTGGTTAAGTATTTGGGTTTCTCAGATGACACACAGGGCCATAGAGTTCCAATGAGTTTATGTCTTTTGTCTTCAGCTACAAGGGAGGGTGGAGAAAGACCACCAGATAGGGGCAGGGTTTGGTGTGTGATGTTCCTGTCCCTGTGTCCATGTGTTCTCATTGTTCAACACCCATGTATGAGTGAGAACATGCAGTGTTTGCTTTTCTGTTCTTGTGTCAGTTTGCTGAGAATGATGGTTTCCAGCTTTATCCATGTTCCTGCAAAAGACATGAACTCATCCTTTTTATGGCTGCATAATATTCCATGGTGTATATATGCCACGTTTTCTTTATCTAGTCTATCATTGATGGGCATTTGGGTTGGTTTCAAGTCTTTGCTATGGTAAATAGTGCTGCAATAAACATACATATGCATGTGTCCTCATAATAGAATGATTTATAATCCTTTGGGTATATACCCAGTAATGGGATTGCTGGGTCAAATGGTATTGCTGGGTCAATGGATTTCTAAATCCTTGGGGAATCACCACACTGTTTTCCACTGTGAATGAACTAATTGACACTCCCACCATCAGTGTAAAAGCATTTCTATTTCTCCACACCCTCTCCAGAATCTATTGTCTCCTGATTTTTTAATGATCGCCATTCTAACTGGCCAGAGATGGTATCTCATGTGGTTCTGATTTGCATTTCTCTAATGACCAGTGATGATGAGCATTTTTTCATGTTTGTTGGGTGATTAAATGTCTTCTTTTGAAAAGTATCTGTTCATATCCTTTGCCTACTTTTGAATGGGGTTGTTTTTGCTTGTAAATTTGTTTAAATTCTTTATAGATTCTGGTGATTAGCCCTTTGCTAGATGGGTAGATTGCAATAATTTCTTCCCATTCTGTTGTTTGCTGGTTCACTCTAATGATAGTTTATTTTGCTGTGCAGAAGCTCTTAGGTTTAGACCTCATTTGTCTATTTTGGCTTTTGTTGCCATTGCTTTTGGTGTTCTAGTCATGAAGTCCTTGCCTATGCCTATGTCCTGAATGGTATTGCCTAGCATTTCTTCTAGTTTTTATGGTGTTAGAGCTTATGTTTAAATCTTTAATCTATCTGGAGTTAATTTTCATATAAGGTATAAGGAAGGGATCCAGTTTTGGCTTTCTGCACTTGGCTAACCAGTTTTCCCAACACCATTTATTAAACAGGGAATTCTTTACCCATTGCTTGTTTTCATCAGGTTTGTCACATCTACATCAGATGGTTGTAGATGTGTGACATTACTTCCAAGGCCTCTGTTGTGTATCTCTGTTTTGGTACCAGTACCAGTACCATGCTGTTTTGATTACTGTAGCCTTGTGGTATAGTTTCAAGTCAGGTAGTGTGATGCCTCCAGCTTTGTTTTTTTGTTTGCTTTTTTGGTTTTTGACTTAGTATTATCTTGGCTATGCAGGCTCTTTTTTGGTTGCATTTGAAGTTTAAGGTGATTTTTCCCAGTTCTGTGAAGGTCAATGATAGGTTTATTGGATAGCATTGAATCTATAAATTACTTCGAGCTATCTGCCCATTTTCACGGTATTTATTCTTCCTAACCATGAGCATGGAATGTTTTTCTATCTGTTTGTGTCCTCTCTTAGTTCCTTGTGCAGTGGTTTGTAGTTCTCCTTCAAGAGGAGAACTTCTTAGTTGCATTCATAGGTATTTTATTCTCTTTATAGCAATTGTGGATGTGAGTTCCCTCATAATTTGGCTCTCTGTTTGTCTGTTATTGGTGTATAGGAATGCTTGTGATTTTTGCACATTGATTTTGTATCCTGAGACTTTGCTGAAGTTGCTTATCAGCTTAAGGAGATTTTGGGCTGAGACAATGGGGTCTTCTAAATATACATCTGCAAATAGAGACAATTTGATTTCCTCTTTTCCTAGTTAAACACCTTTATTTCTTTTTCTTGCTTAATTGCTCTGGCTAGAACTTCCAATACTATGTTGAATAGGAATCGTGAGGGAGGGCACCCTTGTCTAGTACCAGCTTTCAAAGGGAATGCTTTCAGTTTTTGCCCATTCAGTATCATAGTGGCTGTGGGTTTGTCATAAATAGCTTTTATTATTTTGAGATATATCCCATTGATACCTAGTTTATTGAAAGTTCTTAGCATAAAGGGCTGTTGAATTTTGTCTAAGGCCTTCTCTCCATCTACTGAGATAATCATGTGGTTCTTGTCTTTGGTTCTGTTTATGTGATGCATTACATTTATAGAGTTGCCTATGTTGAACCAGCCTTGCATCCCCAGGATGAAGCCAACTTGATCATGCTGGATAAGCTTTTTGATGTGCTGTTGCAATTGGTTTGCCAGTATTTTATTGAGGATTTTTGCATCTATGTTCATCATGGATATTGGCCTGAAATTTTCTTTTTTAGTTGTGTCTCTGCCAGGTTTTGGCATCAGGATGATGTTGGTCTCATAAAATGAATTAGGGAGGATTCCCTCTTTTTAGATTGTTTGGAATACTTTCAGAAAGAATGGTACCAACTCCTCCTTGTACATCTGTGAACTCATCAGAATTCGGCTGTGAATCTATCTGGTCCTGGACTTTTTTTGGTTGGTAGGCTATTAATTCTGCCTCAACCTTGTTATTGGTCTATTCAGGGATTTAGCTTCCTTCTGGTTTAGTCTTGGGAGGATGTAAGTGTCCAGGAACTTATCCATTTCTTCCAGATTTACTGGTTTTTGTGCATATAGGTATTTGTAGTAATCTCTGATTATAGTTTATATTTCTGTGGAATTGGTGGTGATATCCTCTTTATCATTTTTTATTTCATCTATTTGAACCTTCTATTTTTTCTTTTTTATTAGTCTGGCTAGCAGTCTATCTATTTTGTAGATCTTTTCAAAAAAAAAAAAAACACCTCCTGGATTCATTGATTTTTTTTGAAGGGTTTTTTATGTCCCTATCTCCTTCAATTCTGCTTTGATCTTAGTTATTTCTTGTCTTCTGCTAGCTTTTGAATTTGTTTGATCTTGGTCCTCTAGTCCTTTTAATTGTGATGTTAGAGTGTCGATTTTAGATCTTTCTTCACTTCTTATGTGGAGATTTGGTGTTATAAATTTCCCTCTAGACACTGCTGTAAATGTGTCCCAGAGATCCTGGTACCCTATGTCTTTGTTCTCATTGGTTTCAAAGAACATCCATCTTTATTTCTGCCTTTATTTCATTATTCATCCAGAAGGATTCAGGAGCAGGTTGTTTAGTTTTCATGTTGTGCAGTTTTCCATGAGTTTCTTATTCCTGAGTTCTGATTTGATTGCACTGTGGACTGAGAGACTGTTATAATTTCCATTCTTTTGCATTTGCCAAGGAGTGTTTTTCTTCCCATTATGTGGCCAATTTTAGAATAAGTGCAATGTGGTGCTGAGAAGAATGTATGTTCTGTGGTTTTGGAGTGGAGATTTCTGTAGATGTCTATTAGGTCCACTTGGTTGAGATCTGATTTCAAGCCCTGGATATCCTTGTTAATTTTCTGTCTCATTGATCTGCCTAGTATTGACAGTGGGGTGTTAAAGTCTCCCACTATTATTGTGTGGGAGTCTATGTCTCTTTGTAGGTCATTAAGAACTTGTTTTATGGGTGCTTCTGTATTGGGTGCATATATATTTAGGATAGTTAGCTCTTCTTGTTGCATTAATCCCTTTACTATTATGTAATGTCCTTCTTTGTCTCTTTTGATCTTTGTTGATTTAAAGTCTGTTTTATCAAAGACTAGGATTACAACCCCTGCTTTTTTTTCTCTCTCTCCATTTGCTTAGTAAGCCTTCCTTCATCCCTTTATTTTGAACCTATGTGTGTCTTTGCATATGAGATGGGTTTCCTGAATACAGCACACCAACAGGTCTTGACTTTTTGTCCAATTTGCCAGTCTGTGTCTTTTGATTGGGGTATTTAGCCCATTTACATTTAAGGTTAATATTGTTATGTGTGAACTTGTGCCATTTTGATGCTAGCGGTTGTTTTGCCCATTAGTTGATGCAATTTATTCATAGTGTCGATGGTCTTTACAGTTTGGTATGTTTTTGCAGTGACTGGTACTGGTTGTTCCTTTCCATGTTTACTGCTTTCTTTAGGAGCTCTTGTAGGGCAGGCCTGGGGGTGACAAAATCTCTCAGCAGTTGCTTATCCATAAAGGATTTTGTTTCTCCTTCACTTATGAAGCTTAGTTTGGCTGGATAGGAAATTCTGGGTCAAAAATTCTTTTCTTTTAGGATGTTGAGTATTGGCCCTCACTCTCTTCTGGCTTGTAGGGTTTCTGCTGAGACATCCTCTGTGAGTCTGATGGGCTTCCCTTTGTGGATAACCCAACCTTTCACTCTGGCTGCCCTTAGCATTTTTTCCTTCATTTTAACCCTGGTGAATCTGACGATTATGTGCCTTGGGGTTGCTCTTCTCAAGGAATACCTTTGTGGTGTTCTCTGTATCTTCTGTATATGAATGTTGGCCTGCCTTGCTTGGTTGATTAAGTTCTGCTGGATAATATCCTGAAGAGTATTTTCCAGCTTGGATTCATTCTCCCCATCACTTTTAGGTACACTAATCAAACGTAGATATGGTCTTTTCACATAATCCCATATTTCTTGCAAGCTTTGTTCATTTCTTTTTACTCTTTTTTCTCTAATCTTGCCTTCTCACTTTGTCTCATTGAGTTGATCTTCAATCTCTGATATCCTTTCTTCCACTTGATCAATTCAGCTATTGAATCTTGTGCATGCTTCACAAAATTCTCATGCTGTTTTCCAGCTCCATCATGTCATTTATGTTCTTCTCCAAGTGGATTATTCTTGTTAGCATTTTATCTAACATTTTCTCAAGGTTCTTAGTTTCCTTGCATTGGGTTAGGACATGCTCCTTTAGTTCAGAGAAGTTTGTTCTTACCCACCTCCTAAAGCCTGCCTCTGTCTATTCATCACACTCATTTTCCATCCAGTTTTGTTCCCTTGCTAGTGAGGGGTTGTGATCCCTTGGAGGAGAAGAGACATTCTGGCTTTTGAAGATTCCAGCCTTTTTGTACTGGTTCCTTTTCATCTTCACGGATTTATCTATCTTTGGTCTTTGAATTTGGTGACTTTTGGATGGGGGTTCTGAGCAAATGTCCTTCCTGTTGATATTGAAGCTATTTCTTTCTGTTTTTTAGTTTTCCTTCGAACAGTCATGCCCCTCTGCTGCAGGACTGCTAAAGGTCCACCCCAGACCCTGCTTGCCTGGGAATCACCCATAGAGGCTGCAGAACAGCATGGATTGCTGCCTGTTCCTTCTTCTGGTAGCTTCGTCCCAGAAGGATACCTGCCAGATGTCAGCCAGAGCTCTCCTGTATTAGGTGTCTATTAGGATATATGAGGTTCTGGGAGCCACTTGAGGAGGCAGTCTGTCCCTTATCAGAGCTCAAGTGCTGTGCTAGGAGCTCCGTTGCTTCCTTCAGGGTTTCTGGAGGCACGGACATTCAAGTCTGCTGAAGTGGAACTCACAACCTCCCCTTTTCCCAGGTGCTCTGTCCTGGAAAGGTGGGGCTTTATTTATAAGTCCCTGTTGGGCTGCTGCCTTTTTTCAGAGATGCCCTGCCCAGCAAGAAGGGAATCTAGTCATAGACTGTCTGCAGTGGGCTTGCTGAGCTGCTGTGGACTCTGCCCAGCTGCTGTATAAACTTCTCTGTGATATTGTTTACACAGGCAAGGTTAGAACTGCCTCAGTAATGGTAGATGCCCCTCCCTACATCGAACTCGACTGTCCCAGGTCAAGTTCAGATTGCTGTGCTGGATGCAAAAATTTCAAGCCAGTGGGTCTCAGCTTGATGGTCTTTGTTAGGGTGGGACCCACCGAGCCAGATCGTTTGGCTCCCTGCCTTCAGCCCCCTTGTTTTTGGAGGAATGAGCAGTTCTGTCTCACTGGTGTTCCAGGCACCCAGCTAAAATGGCCACCCAGTTTTATGCTGGAAACCTGCAGCACTGGTATTGTTGGCACTGACAAGAATCTTCTGGTCTGTGGGTTGTAAAGACCATGGGAAAAGCACAGTATCTGAGCCAGAGTGCTAGAATTTTCAGAAAAGTTCCCAATGGCTTCCCTTGGATAGGAAGGGGAGTTCTCTGGCCCCTTGCACTTCCTGGGTGAGGCAATACCCCACCCTGCTTCGGTTTGCCCTCCTTGGGCTACACCCACTGTCTAACCAGTCCAATTGAGATGAACCTGGTACCTCGGTTAGCAATGCAGAGATCACTCACCTTCTGCATCGCTTACACTGGGAACTTCACTCCAGAACTGTTCTATTTGGCCATCTTGGTGGAAGTCCTCCAGTAGTTCTTTATAGCCATGTGAAAATGGACTAACACACATGCATATGTTCAACACAGCACTATGCACAATAGTGAATAGTCACAAAGACATGGAATCAATTCAGGTGCTCATCAATTTTGGATTGAATAAAAAAATGTGGCATATATACACCATAAAATACTATTTTATATAGCCACTTAAAAAAATCCCTATTGTCCTTTGCAGCAACAGGGATGCAGATGGAGGTCTTCATCCTAAGCAAATTATTATAACACAGAAACAGAAACCTAAGTACCACATGTTCTCACTTTAAGTGGGTACTAAACCTGGAGTACACCTGGATACAAAGAAGGGGAAAATAGATACCACAGCCTACTTGACAGTGGAGGGTGGAAGGAGGGTGAAGACTGAAAAACTATTGGATACCATGCTCACTACCTGGGTGGTGAAATAACACATATACCAAATCCCAGTGATATATGTTTACAATGTTACATTTATTTGTACATGTAACCTCCATATGTACCCCCAATCCTAAAATTAAAGTTGGAAGGGGAAAAAAAAGAAAATATTTACAGATGAAACACCTTTATTTCAGGAATTTGTTTTAAATATTGTAGCAAAAAAAAAAGTGGAGTAAAAGGAATAGATAAGACAAAATTGGCCAACTCTTTGTATTTGATTAATCTTGGCGATAGGTGCATGGAGGTCCATTTTACTATATCCTTTACTTTTTTATTTAAAATTTCTATATATAAATGTTTTGTCTTATTTCAATGATCTTTCAAAATGAATTATTTAAAATTTATTAAATTCTAAATTTTTTAAATTTTTAATCATAAAGTATTTTTAGCCATCACACTATAATTGTGTCTACATGGCACCAAAATAACGAATTGAAATGAGAAAGGTTTTGTGGTAGCCAGCCTCCAAGATGACTACTATTGATCCTTGCCTTCTGGTACTTACGCCTTTGCATAGTCCCCTTTCATATTCTGGCTTGGTCTGGGTGACCAAAAGAAACCAGTGGACGTGATGGTGTGTGACTGCCAATGCTAGATAAGAAAAGACACTTCTGCTTCTGTTTTTTGTTTTTTTGTGTTTTTTTGCTCTCTTATATTACTCACTGTAGAGGAAGCCAGCAGCCATGCCATGATAATACTCAAGTAGGTCTATGGAGAGGTCTGAGTGGCATGGAACTAAGGCTTCCTGAAAATGGCCAGCACCAAATTGCCAGCTATATAAATGAGTCATCTTGGAAACAGATCTTTCAGTCTCAGTCAAGCCTTTGATAACTGCAACACGGGCCAACATCTTGACTATACCCTCATGAGACACTGCAAACCATAATAGCCTAGCTAAGCTGCCCTGTATTATAATTTTGGTTCAGACAGAAAATCAGAACCAGTTGGCAATACATGAATTTATTACAAGAAATTTGCTTATGAAATTGGGGGTGAGGGCTGGCTTGGCAAGTCTGAAGTTTATAGAGCAGCCTCAGGAAAAGAAGCTCACCACTAAGCTGGCTTGGAACCCCAGCTGTCGTCCACAGGCCATCGGTGAGGGATGATCACAAACAAGCAAGCTGGAACTCCATGGACACAGGCCAAAGCTGTTAGCCACAGATGGAAATCTCCTCTCTCTCCCTTTCTCCCCTCTCCTCCAACTTCAGAAAAGTCCTAAGCCCTCTTTTAAGGCCTCCCAGTTGTTTCAGTCAGGCCCACCCAATTTAAAGTCAACTGATTAGGGACTTCAATTACATCTGCAAAATCCTTTCATGGCAGCACATAGGTTTGTGTTTCGCTGAATGACTGGAAGAAGGTGTGTGTGTTTGCTACAATATGGCTGTTGCTTCTTTTTCATCCTCCCACTCTCATGAGACAGTATCTCTAGTAGCCCACTGCATCTGGAAACACACTAGAAAGGGACTTCTGAGGAACACTGTTCAACCTCACCAAGTTGACACACGCCAAATCCATCACACACTCTCAAATTCCTGACCAACAGAAACTACAAAGGATAAATTTTAATCCCTTTTTTAAATCTTTGGGGTTTTTTTAGATAATTTGTTACACAGTAGTATATAACTAATACAGTTTTGATTGAACAGGTTATCTGGAATCAAGTGTAGCCGCAAACTACAAGTGTAATTACTTAAGGAGCTGTTGCCTGAAGTCACCTGGGTTTCATTAGGTTTGTACTTAATAAATTCAAATCGTATTTGTGGGTAAAATATTTGTGTGTAAGTTTGGTTTTGTTTTGTATATGGGGGTGTGGATAGGTATAGATGTGATCTTCAACAGAATCAGACTAGCAGAATAACAAAGTACAGGAAGCATGTCAGGTAGGACATCTTGATTTTTCTCTAAAATACCTGATGGGTCTTAATATTTACTGGAGAATAAAGTAAAAGAAAAAAGACTTAGAAGCTTAAATTAGCCCAAACCCCAACTCCAAGATGCCTCACCCTAAAATGATCCTACAACATGAGGTGTGATGTAAAGGAGCAGAGACTGTACAGTCAGACACATCTGGGCTCTGGCTCCAACCCTCATCAATAATGTTTCCTTGGCCACTTGACGTACCTTCCCGAGCCTCAGATTCTGCATTGGTAAAATAATAATATGTAAAGCTCCAGGAGTCTAGGCTTTCCTTTTAGTTGTCAGAGTCTCTGGAGGTTTAAAAAAGACAAAAATGTTTGGTCAAGAAGTATCTTAGATTTTATTAAATGAATGGGGTCCAGCCTTGGGAGTCAGGCTATGTTCCAGACACATCTGACTCAGAGATTATGTCATCCAGAATGTTACAATCTTTTCCTAGTCTTCTGTTAGAAAATACCTGGTCCAACAGCCCATATAACAAATGGGAAGAAGAGTTTCTGGGTCTGTCTTGTCTAGAGACTTTATCTCCCTTGAGATTTAAAATTTGATTTAGGTCTTCCATTGTTCTTTGAGGAAAGCAGTTACTGCAACTTCATTGCCCATATTAGTGAAGCTGGTTCCTATCAGAAAAATGAAGGAAGAGGGAAGAGAAGGTGTTTGTTAGGAAATGAGAAAGAATTGGTAAAGAAATTCCTTGGAGAGATCAGATCCAAGATGGCTGATCGCTGACAGCTCGGGATTGTAGCTCCCGGTGAAAGCCCAGAGAACGAGAGGACGCCACACTTTCGGGCGAATTTTCATCACTCACAGACCAGAAGATTCCCAGTGGAGGGGCCCCACGGGTCGCCAGTGTGACTCTTGTGGCCGGCGCAGTGGTTTTGCCGGCGTCTCGGTGCGGCAGCTCTTCGTGTAGAGTGGACGGGCTTGGTTCCCCTACTGACTAATGCTTGGAGCTCCGGGAAGGCAGAGCCGCTTGTTATGGACTCAATAAGAAAGCCAGACCGGAGATTCCCAGGCAGAGGAGCACCATCAGCCTTATTACTGCTGTTTTGGCCAGCGCAGTGGGTTGCTCGGATTCCAGCACTGGGAATCAATAAACTGGGCGTCCACTCAGAAACCTAATTAGAAAGGTGGTAACTGTAAAGACGACAGATGGATAAATTCATAATAAAGGGAAGAAACCAGCCTAAAA